>PVJA010001868.1:28396-60698 GCA_004027025.1 Myocastor coypus
AAAAAAAAAAAAAAAAAAAAAAAAAAAAAAAAAAAAAAAAAAAAAAAAAAAAAAGAAAGAAAGAAAAAAGAAAAACTCTCAGGCACTTCCAAGGACGATTCATAAATGTATGGTCTATGCTCTCTAGCAGTACGGTCTCATAGAAAAGTAATACAAGTCATGCATTTAACTTAAACATTGTTAGGAGCCACATTTAAAAACATGAAAAAGTCTTATCAAATTTTGTTGTCTTACTTCATGCAATCAAATAGTAGTTCTCCTGATCCTGATAGATAGTCTGTCTCACAAGTCACTGAAGGGCACGTGCTTCATACTCACAGCCCAACTCAGGTCACACTGAGGATTTTTCAACTGCTCAGCTGACACCTACAGTCTGGAGGTTACATTACGTAAGACTGGTCATGGGATAACATAAATGTGAAAACACAGGATAACATGGAGCTCCACGGTGAGCACAGAAGCACAGAATGTATTCATGTGGCATCACAGGGAACATAGAATAGGCCCCACCCAGAGGATCACATCTGTGCAGCCACGTGGTGCACACCACAGGAAGAGCTGCCCATGGGGATGCTCAAGAGGGAGGCAGAATGCAAATGAGGAAAACAGAACCCTCAGGCATCTACACTGTGCAAGTAGAGGACAGGCAGAAGCAGCTGAAGGAAGTGAAGCACCCAGACCACGGTGAAGACTGAACCCCTGGGGCACTAGTAGGCAAAGAGCTTTCACGAGGGGATCAGTCAACGGTTGCTTTGCGGGGTGCTGCTTCCACTGTGTGGCCTGATTTCAGTTGCTTCAGTGTATTCTCTCAAGTTCCTAATTTCTACAATTTTAACATTAAAGAATTAAATTAGATAATCTCTGTCTTCACAATTAAAATGCGATGTGCAAAAATTGCAGTGTATGAATTAAAACAGTTCAGTATTTATATAGACACAGAAATGTTAAAGCTGGCATTCATAAGACAGAACAGTACAGTTATGTAACATAGCTATTTAAGCCCACTTAAGCAAAACATTAAGATAGTGATTGAATTTTAAAGTTATATTTGTCAATGCTGTATTCTGTAAGTACCATCTTTGAATTCTCAATCTCCCATTTTCCTAGAAGTTGAGATTTCTCTGGTATTTATTGTTGAATAGATTCTGAAAACTTAAATCCACTAAATATCTAGTGCTGTGCTTAAATTTATTTTCTAAAGTAAACATAGAAATAATATAATTAGGGTCTTGCCAAAGGGAATCAACAAAAAAAATCGCATTAGGTTTCTAAGTCTGTTTCTGTACATTTAAGGTCTGTTAATTAATGAGACTATATTTAAAAAAATAATAACAATGTAAGCACATTAACATCATCACAGACCTGACACATTTCAAGAAGGAATACAGGCTCATCAATCTTTCTCAGAGATACCTGGAAGGAAAGAAACTATATTTGGCTTCATTATGGTAAAGATGCCATTTGATAGACGCTTATAGCAACTTGGGTGCTGGGAAACAAGCTTTGTGTGGTGCAAATGGTCCTAAAGGGTGATGTGTCCAAAACGATCTTCTGATTCTGTGCCATGTTCTAGGAACAGTGTGATCTAGAGTAAACTGATTTACTAAGACATCAACAAGAATGGTCATGAGACAGAAACCTGAGGGGTGGAAATACAGGGCACTGAAAATAGTAGATAGATGCCGCTACAAGGGATGAGTGGGGACTGAGTCAGTGGGCTGAAAAGTGGGAAAACACCAGCGAGGGTGGGTGTAAGTGCAAACAAATCATGGGGAGCAAAATGTCAATATGGCATAGTAGTGGCGATAAAAATGGAGGAGGCTGCTCCCAAAGATCCCAGCGTGTAAAGAAGGCCGTATTCAATGAAGCCTTGGAATGAATGGAAAGCCAGTGGAATCTATCAAGGACATACTTTCTTTCACAAGTGAGAGGATGGGTAGCAGAATTCTGCATGCAAATGAAACCTGAAGGGGTGTCCACTCTTGGTAATCCATGAAAAGACTGCTTGACCCTGAAGGAATGAATCCCTTGAGATTCCTGTCAAGATTGAACAGGGCCACTTGGAACCTTAGTATGTCATCTGTGAGCCAGGAGAGAAATCTAAAGATAAGACATCTAAATGAAACTTGGTTGGGAAGGAGATTCAGTTTCTGGGAGGTCTGTGATGGAGTAAAGGCGAAGCTTTGTGAACAACTTCAGATCTTGCCTGAACAGAGAAATGAAGGAAGCAGAGTTATGTTTATATTATGTGAGCTCTTGTAGTATAGAGACCAACATCTGTCTTTGGTTATTTTATCCGAATATAGTGAAAATGTTTGAATTAACCAAAAAAGATTAGACTAAATTTCATAACAGTGTTTACACAGCAGAATAAATGACAAAACAGATACATGGGAAAAGTGTCTGTTTATGCATACATTTCAAAGAGCACCCTAAGCTACATTATCTTTGCGTGACTGACATAAAACAGGGCTCTGCATAAACTCCTAATGATAGCCATTACAAATTGTGTTAAACTAAGGTGGTTTAAACAGAGATAGCCTGCGGGTTTGTTTACTGCTATGATAAAAAGGTTCCAAATGCATTTCTACCAAAATTAAGAGAAAACATGTTTAGGAAATATGTTTAAATTCTATGTTCATACTATAAATAGCATTTTAGGTGACATTTTTACCCTTGGGAATTATGAGTCTCATAATAAGATTTTAAATCCCTCTTTTCTATGTGAATAAAAAGCATTTGGGGCTATGATTTGTTAGCACATTCTGAAGTGAGTGCTTATTTTTATTGAGGCGACTATGATTTTCCTTGGCTTTTTGATGAGATTTTAGTAATCTCCCAAAGTATTAATAAAACACACTGTACCATGCTTGACCTTGTTTTGCAATCTGAAATTCTGCTCTACATTTTATCACCTGATGCTAACCAAGAAATAAGAGCAAGTAATGTGATGGGGAGCAAGATGTGACTTCTTCCAACAAAACCATTTAATTATAATAAGTGAAAGTTGAACTTGAGGAGGTTTCTTTTCTTTACTAAAGAATACTGTTTCAGAGTTTCTCATTTTAAAGGGAAGGTCTCAGTTTAGGAGTGATGAAACAGATATCCTCACTCTCTTTCAACTACTTAAACAGATAATACTTTAGGAGGTATGAGAAGCACACATACGTTGACCTCAGGCATTTGAAATAGGATGAAGTCACGTAGAACAAGGGCACTTGCTGAGAGACTTGGATTATCCCCAACACTTTCAGGAAGAAGCAAAGAACACTCAGAGTAAATGCACTAAATGGTAAAGCTGAAGCTAGAGAAATAGTTCAGACAGAAGCATCACCTCTTCTAGCAAGGCAGAGCTCATTTCTTTTCTAGAGTTACTAAGGCTTTCGTGTAGAACAGTTGACATTCATGCCACGAAGTAGTATGAATTTTGGCAAGGACAGGAAGACCTGCCATGGGTAAGATTCAGGATCCATCAGTGCTGAGGTGAAGCCAATTCATTGCACTCACTCCAGAGAATGCCTGTGACCCAGCATGCAAAATGCTACCATGAAACTCAGCAGAGACCATTAATTAAATACACTAGTCCTTGAGGAACATAAATTCAATATAAAGTCCAAAATTGTATTTTCATGTTCTATCAAGAATGGTAACTGAACAATATAATAGCCAATAACAGTCTCATTGTACTTACAGTCTGAATTTTTCATAAATTCTCTGTTTCATAATTCTAGTGAAGTGCTCTATTTTGATCAATTCTAATTTCCTTTTACTTTGAAGCAATGCCCAATTTTCATTAACACTTAACATGAGAATTCAAACAAGATCTGTGCAGGTTTTATTTTCCTTTTCATACCCTTGAACAACATTTCAGATTATTAAAAGTAAAAATTGTTAAAATCGATCCAATCTCATGGAGAGCTACCTCTAAAGTTTAATGAGACATGTTCTACTTAGAGTGCCGTTACTTGTGAGTTCATAAACTCATCTTAGATTTTTCAAGTGACTAACACTTTTCACATGTTTTAATGATGGGATTTTTTAGGGCATAAATTTTCCTGAAATATGAAAGCGAGCACTGGTTTTCTAAGCAGCCTATCATGAAAAGAGATAGAGGATGTGAAACTATCACATATATAACCCCAAGGTCCCAGCTCCACCTCTCAAAATTCACAGTGCTGCCCAAAGTGGAACTGTGATTACAAGGCCAGACATGTTAGAAGCTGGGGCCTGCTGAAGACTTTCTGATTCCTTGTAGGAAGGCCCTTGAGGGTGTCAGCAGGATCACAGCCCCCTCCCACACTGCTGCTTCCCAGGCATATGCTGAATAGTCTTTTTCCATGAAGCACTTACTGCCTGACAGAATGTTCCTCCACAAACCTGAAGTCTATTGCTGGAGCTAATCAATTGTGGACTAAGAAAATTCCCTTTTAATATACTTCTTTTCAGGTACTGATACAGGATCCAAAGCTGACTATCTGAGGAGGTTTTAAATAATAATCATGCATAGAGAGACAGCTTAATTAGCACAGAGACATCTTTAATTGGCATAATAGTAAATGAATAGAAAGATTCTTGATTTACCCGTTTTGTGTTCAGACTAGACATCTGACACTTGCAACTTAAAGGAAGATATGCTTATTTTGCTTACGGTTTCAGAGGCTTCAGTATATGATTAGAACAGTACAAAAACATTAAAAAGGAAGGTGCCAGCAGCCAGATATTGGGCCTAAGGTCATACCTCCCTTGACTTAATCAGACACAGCAGAAGTGCTTCACTTGTCTCCTAGGGATTTCCCAAGCTAATCAAGTTGACAATCAAAACTAACCCTGATAATTATAATTTCATGAAATAAAATGGCAGTCATTTGCTTGCCATAAATGCTTCAGAATTTTTTTTAAATGTAATCATGACAAAAGAAGAAAAAAAAATTCAGGATCCAAATGTAATTGTTACAATGATAAATCATTGCTGGCTTTCTTAAATGGAAGCTCTTTGTAAGTCTGATAATGAGACTTAAGACTCAGTGAATGGTATTAAATATGATGTTTTCTGCTGCCTTTTTTGTAACTGTGGATGAATTGACTATATAGCTCAATGCCTATACACCATTCTTCATTCTCTCTTTCCTTTGTTCCTTCCTTTGTTCCTTCCTTCCTTCCTTCCTTCTTTCCTCTCCACTTCCTCCTTTTGTTCGTTATTCTATCTTTAATATGTAAGCCATTATGCTAACTTTAGAATTCACTGTACAGCATCGTTAGTCATAGTCACTGCATTACACAGTTCCCTACAATTTGTTCATCTTGCATAATTGAAACTTTATACTCATTAAGTACCAATTCTCCATTTCTGCTTCTTCTTAGCCTTTGGCAACCACTATTCATTTTTGTGGCCAAGTCTGACTGTTGTAGATAACTTCTAGAAGAAGTGCCATTCAGATTTATCCATCTATAATGGGTTATGGTTTATTTCATTTTTCATGTTCATCCATGTCATCATAAATTATATATATATGTATATATATATATATATATATATATATAATATGTAAAATGAACTATAGTACATACAACGGAGATTACTAAAAGTGCTACAAATATGTTCTGTATTTATGGAAAGTGCAATGCTCTAATAACATAGTAAAGGAAGTCCATGCTTTATTAATAAATTAATGGACATGATTTTTTCTCAAAGCTATTTTCTGAAAATGATGAGGATCTAAATACATAGATTACTAAAAACTCCAACGTTGTGAGTAAACGCTAATTTTATGGAAGTATCAGTATTAATTTATTTTTTAATCTATTTTTAAGTTGTACCTGAATTTTATGAAACAACAGTGAAACATATTTTATAAGATAAAATATAAACTGTCAATAAAATCAGTAATCAGAATGGCTCATATTTTGAGTTTGAAAATGAATTTACTTTTTCTTGCAGTGCAAATCTATTTTTTAAACATAACACCCTTACTGATTAAAATAAAAGTAACTAGAAGAGAGAGACTAGGTTTCTCCATTGCAATCTATTATTCTTTATTATAATATAAAATATTACCACCATAGGGGTTATTTGATATCAGAAACCTATATACAACATTCTGACCTCAAGCTAACCTAGGATTTTATAGTTCTGGAAACAAATATTCATTAAGATTCTGAAGAAACTCAACTCTAGAGATTTAAAGTAAAGTCAACATGCTTATTATCATCCATGGGATGCCCTGAGTAAGCTGAAAGATGGAGAAGATAACAAGAATAGAGACATTTTCATACTGATCCTTATTGTGAAGTGAATTTCTCGTGACCTCTAAAGCATCTTACCTCTCAAAATAATAAAATACAGAATTTACTAGGTGAGAAGAATTGGGTGAAAGAAGCTGTATACAGTTTTGGCAAATTTATAAAATCAATGCGGTAACATCAAATGGAAAGCAACACAAGGATTCTTTTGTTTGTTTGCTTATTTGTTCTCTTTTCCTTTCTGGCTGTAACACGGAGCATTTTTAAGTATAAATCATGGACAACATAACGCAGGACTTTGGCTCCTTACCAGATTTAATTCTCCATAATTAACTTACAAATTTAATACGTGCTTTGGAAGATCAGGAAGTAAATTTTGTCCAGTGAATTCTAAAATAGAATAATTTTCTGGTTTGGTAATTCTGGGTTGTTGTATAACTTATGTCTGTGAGTTATAATGCTAATTTAATTTGAATGCTAAAATAATTGTTCCAACTATACAAAATTAATTCCAATCCCAAGTAACAAGATCGGATGTTTTATACCTATAAATAGTGTTTCTTATAGTTCTAAAAATAAGTCATGCTCCACATTTTAAAAGACAAAAAATTGAGTTTCAGGTGTGTTCAGGTCTATTTTATTGATAAGCATGTGA
Source organism: Myocastor coypus (assembly GCA_004027025.1). NCBI lineage: Eukaryota > Metazoa > Chordata > Mammalia > Rodentia > Myocastoridae > Myocastor > Myocastor coypus. Next base: position 35,292 of record PVJA010001868.1, read on the forward strand.
GCTGGGATTTGAACTCAGTTCCATGTATTTCAGAATCCATACTATATCAGTCCACACATTATGTTTATAAAATTTGAAGTAACATGAGTGATTGACTGAGCTTCTACTATATTTCATTTTCTGCTATAATTCCTTCAGATTTGGCAGGAACCTAAATTCTGCATTTTGTAAGCATAATTGTAAGCGATATGCTTGGCTCAGTCACTCTCAAACATTTTTCTTTGCGTTACAACCTAATCATATTCTTTGATTTCAGTCTTTATTCCAATTGAAAGAAGGCAATATTTTCTTGTTGTTGTAATAAAGAACCTATGTATATCCCATTAATCTTTTCCCCTTTGGTTGATAACCTAAAGCTAGTGCTTGAAAAAGATAAAATTAAAAGACATTGAGGTGGCAGTCTGCCTAAAGGTTTCTAGTTCAACAGAGGGATTAATTAAATGTTTTCTTCTCATGCTTGAAGACTAAGTCCAGTGGATTTCATAGGTTCTCTAGAAATGTATGCAACTGTTTGTGAATAAGTGAGTAAATTGATTTTTCTGTCAATGAGCCTCATAAATTTCTTGAAGTAGACAGAAGTGCATAACCACAATGGTGCTGAATGGGACAGAAAATACAGAAATGGCTGGCTCATACATCAAGTAGAGTCAGCATGTTTGTCTCCAAACTGTGTCAATGGCATCCTTTTCACAATTATTCTTTTTACTTTCTTCCATTTCTTTGATTGTCCATGTTCTTTGAGATAAGATTACTTCTCCCAATAATTTTCAGGACAAGGATTTTAAATATTCTATAGGACAATCCAGTGTTATTTGCAACTGGAAATAAAGTTGAAGGGAAGTCTATTTGATATGGAGATATGCAGACAAAACTTGTCCTGGTAAGAACAAGATAGAGAAAGATCAAGATGGCAGTTTGTTTAAGGTTTCTAGCCAAATACTGAGCTTGGTGTTTCTATTATCTAAACAGGTCTTTTTGAAATTTGCCCTTGAACTGGTATTTAATGACAGTTTTATGATGGAAATGACCCCTACACAGGACATTCAAGGTTTTTCCTTGCCTCATTAAACCTGGAAAAGGTGACAGTTATGAGCTTCGCTTGTTTTCTTCCACTGGGTAGAATCTTAATAGCATGCTAATCCATCAAACTGGAAAATTCTTTCCCTAGATAATGCTAATCCCAAATTATATACAACCTTTTACTATAAAAGACTCTAGATATTACTTACACAAGAGTTAATGTCTTTCTAATCCCTGCAGCGCTAAGTAGCATGTAAAGTCCTTTTTAGTGAACTTCCTAGACTATTGCATTCAGTATTTGGCAACAGATATCTAGGGCCTGGGGATCAAGGTATGGGCCTCTAGACTCTTGAAGATAGCAGTTATTCCTCTTCCTTGTTTTGGCTTTCTTACAATACTGGCCATGCTTTACCTAGAGTATAAATGGATTGGTTGCATAATTTTTTCAAAATCTCAATTCTTTTCTCATACTCCTGTTATAGGCTCATTCCTTAAACCTAGAAAAAAGTTACCTTTTTCTCATGGACTTCAGTCTATTTTGAGTCTAAATTTTCTTGCTTGTTAATGGGGTGACCTTTAGATCACTTATCTTGTAGTTTAGTGGCTGCTAGCCATACAGTTTTGTTGGACATCACAAACATAGTGCAAATGGGTTTGGGTTTTCTTCTCTGTATGATAGGAAGAATTTTTGATAACACACTCATTTCTATGGGCATCCAGTTCCCTATACAGTAGATGGAACCATCCTGACACACATTTATGGTTCTTCCTGATGCCTTTCCATTCCTTTGCCAAAGTGCTGCATCTCCACAGTGATTTGAGATAGAGTGCACTCTATACACATGTGAAACACTCCATTTATTTGGAATGTGAAACACTATACAGCAGAGATGGTCAGGTTCATGGTACGAATTGAATACAGGGCCACATTTTCCTGTAACTTTTTTGCTTGCAGAAGATTGAGTGTCCCTACACACCCTAGAGCAAGTTTGGAGTCCTGTGTAGTTAGGACCATGTTGACATATATTATATCTTCTGCACTTCTGATATTTTCCCCATTGAATCTTATCTTTCTATATGACTTTGATACATTTGTCAAGTAGTCATTAAAAGACTGACCTTCTTATAAAAAAGATAGAAGTCAATTTACTTAAAAATTGCTTGCATTTATATACATCATAGCAGACAAAAAATTCTTATTATGCTCTTTGGATCTTTTTGACAATTGTAAAGAAAGAAAGTTCTAAAATTAATTACAAAGTAGTTTTTTCTGCTTACATAGTTCTCTTAGTATACCTTGGCTAAACCAAAATTTTACTTGCAAATAGACCAATGGTCCAGACTAAAACACCTATTTGAATGGCTGAGCATGGATAGTGAGATCTGTTAGTGAATTTCATTCCATATCCCTTTTCTTCGGCTCTGGTGATCCTGTTTGTGAAAGGCTCTTTAAATGCTTATTTATTCTGTCTAGCTGTTGAACACACTAGTTACTTGGAGTATGTATGATATATAAGTCTAAGGAAAGGGCAGCCTTTCAGTGGCATCTCAGGGCACTGTAAAAGATGAATGTTTCCTTTGCCCTTGACTTATGTTAAGTATTCAGCTCAGGTGAGAGAAGATGGTTGTCTGATTGCCTGCTCTATTTTTCTTTGCCACAGCAGATAGAGTATGCGTATCTATTAAAAGCACTCTAGAGCAACATTAAGCCAGAACACCTGTGGAGCCTGTCAAGACAAGTGCTCAAACAGGTCACCGGTTGCTGGGGCAGCCTTAGAAATAGAATAACAAGCACTCTTTGGAATGGGAAACAAGCATCCTAGTGCTTCTGCATAGACTATAGAGATAAGAAATCTACCAAGTAGCCTAGAGAGGGCAAGTGAAAGATGCTTGATATGATTTCTTAATTGATTACTAATCTGCAACTGTAGCTGTATAAGTTCATGTCCTGATGCGACTTCTAAAGTAAGATGTAAGTATGGCACAGAAGCTGCTTCACCTAGAAGGTTTTTAATTTTCTGAAACCTGAAGAAAAATGTAGGATCAATTTATAACATGTAATGCTTTACCTAATGCTTCCTATTTAGAATATTAAGTGGGCAAACCAAGCTTAAAGGACTAATATCGTATTCTTTTGATTTCTCTGCACTTTAGAGTTATTAGCAATACTGTGAAGATGGATCTGTTTAGGTTAGTAAAATGCTTAAAACAAGTATCTCATAGTTTAGAGAGTAAAACAATATAGAAATTTACATTGAAATTCTTTCTTTGGCAGTTATTAAGAAACAGGGTGAAATAAACTCTGAAGGAATGTAGGATTGTAATGAAGTATTTAATACCTCATTAAGGAATCACAATGGAGAAGTATACAAATTATATTAGGAATAATAAAGCTCTTTTAGTGAGAACTGGGTTTTTTATATTAAAAGTAGATAATATTGCCATTTTTATTAAATTGTATTGATTTTCTCCTATTGAAATAAAAAATCATCTGTTTATCTGGTAGGTTACCTTTAAAAGATATATGTAAAATACTGAAAAAAGTGGCTAGGAAGCTCATTTGAACATCTGCTTCGCTTCCGAGTATTAAGTCACCATTTGGGGGTATGTATGGACCACATGCTTAAAATGCATTTATAGACACTAGAAGTAACATTATTTTAATAAATAAAATGAATTCATGGCCAAATACCAATGAATGATATTCTTAGCTTACCTGTATTCACAACTGAATGTAGAACATATTGAAAGAAGAAGAGGAAACAATAATTTTGAGTACCAAATTATTTTCCAAAGTTGTTTTGCTCTTGGAATTTTTTCTTTTTTTTTTTTTTTTGGCTTTTTAACACACCATGAATGTCTAAGTAAATCTATTTACTATTTGTTGTAACAGTTAGATTCATGTGTAGCTAATGACCTCACAACTGTGAATAAAAATGTACACTTGTGTGATAGGATCAGAAGATGGAGGGTAGAAAACTATATCAGTTTCCCAAAGAGTGAAAAATCCCAGATTAATCCTGGACCTGACATTATACGTTTGTAAATTCAGCATAAAATTGTTTCTTTATATTCCTGACTATGGCCCGCATGTCAAAGTGATTTAAAAAAAAAAAAAAAATACATCACCCAAAGGAAAGTTAGAATAGCTAGAGGTATAGCTCAGGGTGCAATGCCTGCCTATCAAGCCCAAGGTCCTGAGTTTGATTCTTGGTACCAAACAAAAAAAAGAAAGTTAAAATAAATATTACATTCATGTTACATTTCCTGAGGCAGAGACCTACTGACCAGTATGACATGCTGACTCTGGTAAAACACATGATCTGGCTCCCTTCCTGCCCTTGTGCTGGTACTGGGGTCCTTGTCAACAACAGATCATACATCTGTCACCTCACCAAACACTTGCTGTAAAACTGCCATGCATGGGCATTTGCAGAGCTTGAGTCACAGGCACAGGGCATAGAATAATTTTAGAAAAGTCATCTTAGCTCTATCATTAAGTTTTAGAGTCCAGACCTTCAGAGCACAGAACTGGAGTGAGTCGGCACTGGGTTTGGCTCACAGGTCCTCTTTACTATATGTCACTTGGGAAAGTAACAGACGCTCTCCAACCTCTACTAAGTCCAGTTGGAAAGTCGGGAAACAGTGACCTATGCTGCCCCCTGTAGGTTATCATGAGTCAGTAAAATACTACGCTGAAATGTCCTATCCCTACTTCCTGTATGCCAAGCAGTACTAAGCTATAATTAGTTGTTTATGTTATTTGAATATTTTCATTTGTTTCGGTTTAGACTGGCTTCCAGTTCTGGTCTCCATACAAACTACCTTCAGGCGTTTATACCTCTTAGTATTAGGTTTTTTTTTTTTTTTTTTTAATTCTGCCATATCTGGAAAAAAATCAGTAAGGTGACATCCTAGTATTTTGTATAGTTGAAATAATAAAAGGTCATCTGAATAACGAATTTTCAGACAACTATATGCAATGTAACAGTTATGAAATTGTGTATCATTTCTTGTATTTTACCAGTATTTGTATTCTCCTTAAAAATACAAAAGTATTAAAAGAGAGTTAATGCTAATCATACATTCACTTATCAAAACTCTTTAGCACACATTCATCTCTCCAGGTACCAAGTCAGGCACGAGAGGTATAGCAATAGTGACATTATAATTCCTGACTCAGTGGAGCCTGCAGTCTACTAGAAGAAGAGAGTAAATGAACTTCACCTTTTAGGAAGATGAAAGATCGAGGTAGGCCCAGAGGAATTCATGAGGGAAGAATTTTCTGATGTGGTCAATTGAATTTCAAAAGAGGAGAAGTGAGCAACACAAACAAGAAAGAATACCCAGAAATCTACATTAGAAATACTCTCAGACCTGTGAGTACCTCTCTATTGTAAGCATATAAATTGAGAGGCAGGGAATAGTGGACAATGGTGGAATTAATAAGAAGAGTGGGTTCTTATGCAAAGCTGTCCATTCGTTATATTTATTACAGTTATTATTATCAGCTTCAGATTGTATGCAACCCTCAGCCATTATTGCGGGAGTTCAACAGAGAAGGACAGAATTTGGGCAAATGTACTGAATTCAAGAATGACAATCTGAATTATCGGTATTTGTATCTAATCCCATTGACAGTTTTCATCAACAGTAAGGAAAAAAGAGGGAAAAAACAGAAGTAAGAATGTCTGATATATTTTAGAAAGAATTAGTACTTGTTAAAATAGTCACATTTATATGTAACCTGGTAGATTGGCAAATTCAGTAATTTCATTAATAAATTAGCATTCTTCATGTGTACAAACACACACACACACACACACAAGTTCAGACTGTGGTCATGGCATTAATACATAGAGACACTACATGTCTGTCATTAACCTTTGTCCTTCTTGGTGGTGTAAACATTCCATCACTTTCCTTATTTCTGTACTTTCCTACCTCTTTATAAACTTTAGGGTCAGCAAGGGTTCAGAATGTTTGAATTTCTTCAGCTGTTTATAGAGTTAATCCTTAGCACAGTATAATAAGGGTTAAATGAAATTCTCTGGAGATGAAAACAATGAGAGATAAAGTTTCAAAGCAACTATGGGCATCCAACTCAAGGACTATGCAGCTCAGATAGCATTATTACTGATTATGGATGAGGTCACCATAGTTTCTTGCTAATTGTTAATTCTCTTTATTATTTGCTGTCTGGAGACAAGAGACATGCTGATCAAATTATCCTGAATAACAAATCTTGTGGAATCATTTTTCTTCCACAGCCTCCTTCCAACTAACTGTACCTTGAATTTGGAGCTCACTGGGAAAAGGAGAAAAGTGCAGAAAACCCTGATCCTTAAGCAGCTTTTGTAGACTTGGTAATTATGAGATGCTTGAAATGTAAGCATTTTTCAGTCTAGCAATTTATAACACACACTACCAGGGTCACAGCTGACAAGAAACATACATAAACTCTTATAGAAAAGACAAGTCAAGCCTTTTGAATTTCTTAGGAACCGTGGGTGATCACTCTATTCAGCTATTTTGAGAATAATGCCGGATTTTATTTTTCATTTCAACATGTGTGGACATATGTCTGAGCACTCAAGCACAGAGAAATTGGAGTTATTGTGTTCCTTGACCAAGTCACTTCATTATGTTGCTTGAACAATTGGCTTTTTTAGGGAAGCAATTGTTGCATAGCATACAGAATATTCACATTTGTATATGCCTCTTACAACCACAATTGGAACAACTTTATGTATGTCACTTATCCTCCCTGTTGTATTCTTTCCTCATCTAGAAAAGGGCAATGATAAATATCTAAGAAGATTGATGTGAAAGTTGAAATGGAATATGGACATAGAAAAGCTTTTCCAACTGTGAAATTTTGTGTGAATCTAGGTGGCTGGCTTCCCACAATGGCTGGCAGCATTGTTCTTTATTCACATAATTCAATCAAACAAAGCACAAAAAAACTAAAATGAAAAAAATCCAAACTTAAGTAAAATCTTTCAGCCTAAATTTGAGATTGTCTGATAATGATTATAGTATCACAGTCAGACAAATAACAGCTTTGGATTTCACAGTTCTGATTATTCTTCTTTTTAACTAAAGTACACTTTCACACCTCTACACGAGCATAGGAGGGCCTGATATAGAAAGACCCATCAAATGGCCCGAGAGCCATGTTCACATATTAGTGAGTGCTCGTGGAGCAACAGAGAAATAAAATCTCCAAATCTGTGTATCTTCATCTATGTATGGATGGAGACATGGATTTTGATATGGATTTATAAGAAACGGTTGTAATGACTGCGTGCAGATATACAGAGTCTGAAGTGGAAGGATACAAAAAAGGCTTCTGGAATACTGGATAACCTAAGGATCTAGTCAAGAGTAAAAGCTCTGGAGTTCACTCTACCAGCCCATGTGGCATATATCAGTTAGCTAAACAATCTTTTCCTGAAAGGCAGATGCCCAGAATGAAAATAGAGATTATAGATCATTCAAAGAAACAGAAACATGCTTCTTTATTCTTTCTGCCTTATCTTTTCCATTCAGGCTACAATGCTACTGGCTGGTACCACGGACACTCAAAGTTGGTCTCTTGTATTCAGTCAATCCATTTGGTTAAGCACCCAAAAGAGTGCTTAACCAAATGGCTGTATCTTTCTTTCTTTCTTTCTTTCTTTCTTTCTTTCTTTCTTTCTTTCTTTCTTTCTTTCTTTCTTTCTTTCTTTCTTTCTTCCTCTTTCTTTCTTTCTTTCTTTCTTTCTTTCTTTCTTTCTTTCTTTCTTTCTTTCTTTCTTTCTTTCTTTCTTTCTTTCTTTCTTTCTTTAGCTCAGGCTGGCCTTGAGCTCACTCTTGTAGCCCAGGCTGGTCTTGAACTTGCACTGAGCCTCCTACCTCAGCCTCCCAAGTGCTGGCATTACAGGCATGCACCACCAGGTCAGCTCTGGCTGGGTATTTCATACTGAAGTTGCCATAATATACCTATCAGAGAGCAGAAGTGAGAGTATGTGTTAGTACAGTAACTATGGAATGTCCTTGATTTCACGACTTACAGAAAATCTTAAGTATACAGGAAGCTATTTTCTTCTTATCTGGTGTCAGACTAGATTTTAAAACTTCTTTAAAACATTACATGAGAGAGTGTAGAAAAAGTGCACTGCACCAATGGTGAATGTGCAATAAGAGGTAACACACCTAAGACAGAGAGCCCAGCTTAGATAGGACCAGCTACCCTGAAGTAGGACATCTCAATTCTGGAACTGCTTGGTGAGTTGTAGGGTAAGGGAAGTTAGAACTGCTTCTACAAGACACTGCTAAGTTGCTCACTAAAGTGGCTGTACCATTTATACTCCCACTATCAACATGGAGGTCATCACTGTTTTGTGTATTTGAATCAATATTTAGAGTTATCACTTTTTCCTGGCCATCATGGTAGGGTTGTAGTGTTGTGTTACTATGAATTTAACTCATCTTCATGGATACTGCTCATCCATGAAAATTCAATTAACATTTATTATTGATCTTTTGAGTTTATGTGAGTAGTTCTAGAATTCTGTCATAGAATCCTTTGTCTATGCAGACAGTCATGCATACAATCCATGGGCAGAAACAGCTTCATTTCATCCTTTGCATATGCTTCATATTTCCTTTCCTTGAAGTACATACTGGTCGGAACACAGTACTGCACTGAATAACTGTGGCTAGAATACATATACTTATTGCTAATTTTAAGAGGAAATAATTCATTCTTTTGCCATTATGTTTGACATGCATTGTGCTTTATTGTATTTTAGCGGGTGTTTACAAATTTGAAGCTATTCCTCTCTGTTGTGAATTCAGGAGCTACCAACAGGGGAATTTTAATTTAGTATTTTTTCTCCCCTAACAGACATAATCATGTTATTCTTTTATATTAGGTTACTGATTGATTTTTCTTTCTTTCTTTTCTTTCTTTCTTTCTTTCTTTCTTTCTTTCTTTCTTTCTTTCTTTCTTTCCTTTTGTATTTAGTACAGGATGTACAGGATCTCACTGCACATATCAGACTTGGAGTTCTCCTCCTGTTTTCAACCTTCCAGGTGCTGGGATTACAGTCGTGTGCCACCAATGCTCAGTCTCAATCACCATCTCCGAGCTCCCTGGGGGCGGGGTCTGCACTACAAGGCCAGCATGGCAAATCCAGCCCTTGCATCTGCCTAAACAGGCATTTTAATTTGCAGCCCTTAAAGTTGAGAAGGATTCTGGTTTTATTGGCTGGCTCAGGCTGCCTTCAGGGCAGTCTGGTGTGGCCTGTGGAGCTGGGGATCAAACCACAGTCCCCTGTGCCTAACCGGGTTTGCACAAGTAGGCACTTCAAACAAATGAGCTAACCAATAAGCCCCCTAATGGTTGATTTTTAAACACAGACCTTCATAACTTTTCAACCCTGGTAAAGTTTATTAACCGTTGTATATAATTGTTTTCACACATTTTAAGATATGGACAGTAATATACATTCATGTGAGATATTGGTGTATTATTTTGAGGGTTTCATACTATATATATATATATATATATATATATATATATATATATATATATGGCTGTTATATCATCGCAATTCTGGCTTCATCATAAAAGGATGGAATCATTTTATTATTTCCCCTTTTTTTTTTTTTTTTGAATAGTCTGAGAAAATTGGTGTTACTTTTAAATATTTGAGAAATGTTGGTTGAATAGACTAGGTCTGGAGCTCTTTATGGAGGAACATGCAAATTTAAATTTTAATAGGGCATGGTCCATAGTAACCTGTACTTTAAAGAACTAAATCTGTTCCATCAAAATTGTCAAATGTATGTGTGTCGAATTGCTGTACTTATTATCCTTTTGATGTCTGTAAAATCTAGAGCAATACTCTATTTTGTCCCCAACACTGACATTTCAATCTGTCTTATTTTTTCTTTCCTCTAACTAGTGGTTTACATTTTTTCCTATCTTTTCAAATAACTATTTTAAAGTTACCTTTTCTAAGTTTTGTTTCAAATTTCAATAATATCTGCTTTTTATTTTTTTCCCCTTCATTCTACTTACATTTCTTTTGCTCTTCTCTCCTTAGATTCTCAGGGTAGAAGCTCCTGATATTTACTGGAGTTTCTCTCTTTTGTAATACTAGTATTTAGTGTTCTAAATGTCTTTCTGAATTAGAGCAGTAGACCATAAATACACAGTATTATATTTTCACATTTTAAGTTCTATGCAATTTCAAAATTTTCCTTGTTACCTTCTTTTAAAATCTTAATTAATTATGATTTTCCATTGAGAGACTTTCTTATTATTCTGCTTTTGAATTTTCATTCGATACCATTGTGGCCAGAGAGTAGAGTTTATATGATTTCCTTTTCTGTAAATTTGTTAGAATTTGTTTTATACACCCAAGCTGGAATATGTTGAATGTATTCTGCGGCTGCTTGACAGGAATATGCATTGTGTAATTTTGGAGTGTTGTATTAATTCAGTAAGAAGCTGATAGTAATATCTTTCCATATTTTGCTGATTTAGTTTCTATCAATTGAGGTATTAAAATCTGATAATAATTGTACATTTTCCTATTGAAAATAGAACTAGGAAATAAAACTAAAATTGTGGAATGGGATATACTTTAAATTCATTTAAATTTTATTTTCTACCCTATATGCAAATAGTTTTACCTACCAGCCCTGTCAAATGTGCCTACGGCATGCAATTTTTTTTTTTTTTTTTTTTTTTTTTTTTTTTTTTGAGACAGGGTCTCGCTAGGCAGCTCAGGCTGGCCTTGAGCTCACTTTTGTAGCCCAGGCTGGTCTCGAACTCGCACCAATCCTCCTGCCTCAGCCTCCCGAGTGCTGGGATTACAGGTGTGCACCACCACACCCGGCTAAACGGCATGCATTTTGATAGAATTTCAAATTCATTCATATTAATTCAAAGATTTGTAGAGTGCCATAAGCACACTATCCTTTTTCCATTTTTTAGTGTTGGACATTGAATCCAGAGTTTTATGAACCTAGGCAAGAACTACGACCAAACTACACCCCTAGTTCAGTGGTAAAGCACCTGCCCACCAGTGGCAAGGCCTTAGGTTCAGTCAAGAATATTATAAAAAGAAAAAAAAAAACCTAAAATTTTTAATGAGTAGGGTATTAAGGCAAAATGTGATCCATGCATTCAAGAAGTTGACAAAGCAGTTTTATTTGCTATTTCTATGATTATATTTTTTTATATGGAATATTCTGTTATCCTTAAAATGTTCTGCATAAATGTTTCTATATAATTTCAATAACCTTAATATTAAATATAAAATATCTCTCCAGAAACTGTTGCATACATATAACACATTACACTATATTTATATTTTTAGCTATTATGCAATTTTTTACTACAAAGCAATGAGTAATTTCATTACTCAGACTGAATTTTAGAATTTTAAAGCAGTAGAATAAAGAAGTTTAGGCAGAATGGATTATTAGCCAATCCTTATATTTATAAATATTGTGTGAAAATAGATTTTTTTCCTGAGAAATTATTAGCTATTTATGTAAGGAATGTGAAAATGATTTATTGTTTGTTTTTAGTTTAGTGTTTCTTGAAGCATTGCTGCCTGATCCCCTAAATCAGTCTCTCTCAAGTGCTGATTAAAACATGAATAATCAGAGCCCATCAGGATGGCTGACTCAATGACTCTGTGCCAGAACCTGAAAAAATGTTTAAATGTTCAAATAAACACTGCTAGTGGTTTACAGTTTGGCTTGACTGCTCTTTGTGTACTGTTTAAAATCCAAGGCATTTGGCCGACTTTTAATTGAAAATACAAATGTATAGGCTCTTCTCTGCATTGTAAATTGTCCTACTGCCTATTATGCCTACATCCAAGACTTACTGAATATTGCTTCACATACCTTTTTTGAATGCTGATAATAACCTGAGATGCTCACGTCATTTCTCTGTAATACTGTATTTTCATCACCATGGGTTGGGAAAATATCTGGATAAAATGCTAGAAACATTTGTAAGTCCAAAAGCAGGAAAGAGGCTGCTGATAGGCACACTTATTTTCTAATTTCATTTATTTATTTATTTATTTATTTATATTTTAGGAAAGAGTCTACAGGAAGCTTAGAGTCTCACTACTAGATCGTAGACTTGTAGTGATTTGCCTTTTTGTAGCCTCCTAAGAGCTGAGATTATGCCACCATGCCCTGCCTTTTGCTGTCTCAGTGAGCCCTGAGGCTGGGCTGGCATAGCAGGTCGCAGGATTGAACACCCTTCCCTACGCCTGCTTACAGGTACTTTAATCCATTGAGTTATTTGCCCAGCCCTCTATCTTCTTTTGAGTCGGTAACACCGCCTTGTTATCTTCCTTTTAGACATATGTAGTATTTTTAATCATTTACAGAGATAATTACTGTCTACAGTTCCTTTGCCTATACAATTGTAACAGTTATATAAGTCTCTTGTAGACACTTGAGACTCTGAAGTTGTACTGAAAATTCATGCAAATACTAGAAAATTTTGTTTTCCCAATATCTTCTGTGCACTATGATATTCAAACAGTGGCTGGGAATAAAAGTTACCAGAAAGATCTCGTATACTTTGGGAGCCACTGAGGTTTCATTTTCTTAGATAAATATTTATGGCATTCTTTGAAATCACACATCTACTTAGAATAATGAGAAATACGCTCTGGACACCTGGCAGGTTGCATTATCATTCCTAAATATCAGTTCAGTTTATTTCCCTTATTTTAATTTTTTAGAATTTTAGGACAGGTTCCACAGAGTCTACAGGGTCTACTACATACATACTACTCATACTGATGAGTCTGATGTATGTAGTAGACCCTGTAGACTCTGTTTCAGTCTTCCAAGAGCTGAGATTACAGGCATGCACTACCACACCCAGTCCCAACAGTCTTAATTTCCATCTCAGCTTGCTCCAGGGAAGTTTAGTTTCTTAAAAAGAGTAACACACATCGCCCTGTGTCATGTGACTTCCTTACCTCTTTGACACTAGAGTATCTATTTCAATCACACTTTCAGGCTTGGTCATGCTCCTGATGTGGTCCATTAGTATATATGGAAAAGTGACAGAGCGCTAATTTCTAGCACACATGCTAAGTTGCATTTCATCCCTTCTCTGTAAGTCTTTCTCACTGTCCATGAGCTTTCCAGACACAGGAGACAAAGCAGCACTTGCATATCCACCAGCTTGACTTGTCTCTTAGTCCTGATCTTATAACTGCAACAAAATATTGACCCCTTCTTGGAGGAGAAGTGTACTTCCACTAATGTAGTCAGCTCGGGGTTGGTGGGCTACAAAGCAGGCATAAGATCGCAGAGGAAAAGGTGCTTGACTCTTGGTGGCCAGGAAGAAGAGAAAAGAGAATGCTTCTCTTCCAGCTCATGGCCCAACTGATCCATCTGCAGCCAAGCAACCTCACCCAGTGGTGTTTCCTGATACCAACCTCAGTAGTTGGTGAAACTGTGGGTGAGGATAGTGCTCCCCCAACCCAACCAACTTTCCAAGCAGATGAAGCTTTGAGAACACTTTAGATCCACACCATTGAACCTACCATGAGTGAAAATGAGAGTGTAATTTCCAGTAATAAAGATTTAAGGTTGATGCTGCTGCAATAAAGTAATGCAGTAAATTATATGTGGACATTAATGCTGTGTCCATGGGAGCCATTATCTTGAGAAATATTTCCAAAAGCAAGAATAAAATTGTTCATGGGCACATGTAAGTTACATTTTTATTTCTCTGTGATTTTAGTATATTTTAGCTCAACTATTATAAGCACTTTTGTATTTGCCAAACTTTCTAATGATGTTTTATTTCCCTTATATATGTCTCCATACGTTTTTCTAGTCTCTTTGTCAAGTTTTGGTCCCCTACTTTTCTATATTTAGCACTCTAATAATTCAGAGCTGTCATTCTCACAAACACTATCAAGAAATGTTCAACAAGGACTTTTGACCTAACAGTTGAAGTATGTCCTTCCCAATTTATGGTGTTTACATGTGCAGTAGAAAGGAGTCTAAATGTCTGTTGCCAAAGATGAAAACCATAAAATATATTTTAGGAATCCAAGGGCCCACTCACTATTTTTATTAGAAGTAAGAGAGGCCATGTAGTTTCTGAGAGACATACAAGGAAGATAAGAATTTTGATTGGGTTGGAACTTTTGAGTATAACATAAAGTAGATAGCTATGTCAAAAAGAAAGAGCACTGATAAATCCAAGCATCTCAGAAAAATGTTATATGAACTTCAGAAAAGAAATGGATTGCCAGATTTACTCTTAATACATCTAATCTTCCAATTACCCAAAATTTGTTTTATATATTTTGTGAATATAGAAACTAGGTAAAAAAAAAAAAAAAACTAGTTTTTACCTAGTCTGAAACTAGATAAAAAACAAAACAATGAAACAAACTATTTTTTTTCCCACAGGGCATCCTACCTTACCCTAATCACACTGATTGTAACTATGGTAAATTGGACAAGTTTTTTTTTTTTTTTTTAAGATATATACTGAATAAAGACAGAGTTTATGATGGTATACTCATTGTATCTATGAACATGCTCTATTCTTCATCCTTTTCATGAGCTTTCAGAATTAATTATCCAGTTCACTTATATATCCCTGTAGCATTTGTTCATTCCTGTCGAAAATATTGTGGAAAATGTCATCTGATTGCTTTCTGTTAGCTCATTGCCTTTGCAATGTCTAATTCAGAGAACATCCAGAAAATGAAGCAGAGATCTGACCACAGTTTTCCAGTCAGCATACACTGATATTGGCTCTCGCCAAGTGCCACAAATGCTCTCTATGTGTGCAAGCAGATGTACTGCACATTTAGGAGATTACAGCCCAGACTGAGATGGACTAAAACACCATTAGCATTTTTCTGGTCTTACTTGAACAGAATAGTTTCTTAGTTTAGAACATATGTACATACTAAAAAAGAGCTTGAATTTTAAATAATTATAAATTACTTCTCAAGCTAAGATTTAAATGGGGCACTGGGTGTGCACGTCAAACTGAGTAATATGTTGTTTTTATGCTGCTGTGAGGAGATCTGGGGTTTGTTCCGTTGGCTCTCAAGGTAGTTAAGTAGGGAAAAAAATCAACAAACTAGGAAAACAGATTTTAGAAGATGAGTAGAGAGACATTCATGTCATGTTAGATAAATGATGGAGATACATGTCCTCCCTGGTAAGTCCAACTTTTCTTATCCTTCTCTAAAGGATCTCTCTTTATGTCTTGGACTTTGGTAAGTACACTACACAAATACAGTTATTTTGAGATGAGAAATTAGTAGAATAAAAAGCCAGTGTCAGGAACACAAATATTCCCTCTAGAAGAGTGAAACACAAATTACCCCCAACAGATACGGTTACATTAAACTGCCTTGTAATATGTTCTGGGTATGTTTCCATGAGTCCTGATAGTTCCTAGGAAATTATTAATGAGTATTCAATTACCATAAATGTCAGTCTGGGAGAAAAGGACATATATAGGCAATTAACCATAAAGGCAATGGCTTTTGAACAGTCAGGGCAAAGATGGTATAAAGGCTACTTGCTGTCTGAGACATATAAATAGCATCCATCACATTAGAATAACATTGAATCAAAGTGTAGGACTTGCATCATATTTTTAGGCTTTGTTTCACCCTTATTTTACAACGCTATTGTGATCTTATAATTTTGTTTTTCTGGTGGAAAGTTCTATTATCCAGGGAACAACTCTCAAGATTATCAGACTAATACGTTTTAATACTACTCTAGATATATTCACCTATGAAGTAAACATTAACATAATCACAAGTATATTAAATTAATACATAATTTGAATTGCTATTTTAAATAACAATTTTTGAGATACTATAAAACTGATTATTGTAAACATTGGTTCTCTAAAAGCATGGTAAAAGAATCAACTGTACAACAATACCTGAAATAATTATGTTAATAAATATATAATAGGATATCAGTTGTGTTAATAATTGTTGTTGGAATACATTCAGGCTGGAACCGGGGTAGACCAGGGAATAATGAGATATAAATAAAAATTTTCTATTGCTTTTTAAAAGCTTGTAATCTGTTATAACCTACCTAATATTATTTTATTTATTTATTTATTTATTTTTGTGGTACCAGGGATGGAATTCAGGACCTTGTGCTTGGCGGGAAAGTGTTTATTATAAGGAGCTATATCCACTGCTAATATTATTAATATTATTATTATTCAGAAGCATAGACAATAACCATGCTTCCTAATATTAACATATTACAAGCTATAGTCTGTTATAAAAGCACATCACATGTGTTATTTCAAATTTTGTATAGTAATATTTTAAAATATGTTAAAATTAATTACAATATATGCATCTCAATAGATGTATGCAAATATCATTACAACATGTTTATTAATGAGATTTCTTATTATGGAATTCATACTAAGTTGTCAAATTCTACTGTGTATTTTGCATTCACAAAATATCTTGAAGTAGTCATATTTCATGTCTTGCATTGCCACACATATCTAGTGGCTTTTGTCCTATAAAAACTGTTTCAGAATAAAATGTATTCATTTATTATTTATTCACTTCTTACTAAATTGTATTTCAAAAAAGAGCAAGGAAATAAATTGTCAATAGAAATAAAAAGTGGAATATATAATTTCACTAGGAATAATACAATATCTTATGACACCAAATGCAAAACTTGTGTGAATAAGTAGTCAAATAAAAATTCTTTGACATTAGTTTTAAAAATTAAGTGGAGCTTTTGTGGCTCGATAAAAGTGGCTACTACAGGGTTTTTATTTTTATTTTTTAGATAATTTCTTTTTTATAGATTTTATTTTATTTTAAAGAGTAAAAATAGCAGAAACAAAGATAGAAAAAAAACAGCAACAAGTGAGAGTACATATTAGTACAGAATTTCAAAATAAGAAAAATTTAACAATGGATGCACAACATATTTTTATCATCAAATCAGTTTAGATCAACAGACACAGGCAGTCATGAGACTTACACACATATTATCAATTTCACTTAACTATATGTAGACTTATAAGCTCAGTTCTCAATAAAACTCAGAATATTAAGAGAGCCTCAGGATTTTGCAATACATTATACTGATCTTCAAATGATCTCTTCAGCACGGCACTTGAAGAAAAAAAAAATTTATTACCAAATATGCACAATAAGAGAATATTCGTTGCTTAAGATAAGAAAATATTAGGAAAAGTTCCTAGCATAAGTGAACTTTCTTCTTTTTTAAACCAAAGTATAATAACCCTATAGCATTATGCATGGTATTTACACATTACTGGTTTTGTGAGCTAATAAAACATTTTAACTATTGATAAAATTTTCAATTGTGTTCTTACAGTGTTTTTGCTTCTTATAATTTTCCCAGTTGAGAACATAAACATTGAGCTAGATGAACTGAAACTTTAGATGTAAATTATCTTTTTAGCATGTTGGCTGCAGAAGTATAAAACTCTATTCTGCATTAGTCTAATAAATATTTGCTTATCAAAATTTTCTCATTGTCATACTAACTCAGAGAATGGGTTGGGTGGGTGGGGGACCTGGGATCATGTAGAGTTATACATGGGGGACAATGGAAAGCTTTTTTCTTAATGCTTGAGTAAAAAATGTGATATACATTCTTCAAACAACTGGTTGCTTTATTGGAAATAGATTCAATAATCAAGGGTAGCAACAGTTATAGTACTGCCAAAATCTGGAAGATCAGATGGTGGCTTGGGTGAGGGGACAACCAGGGTAGATTGTGAAAAGTGAATGGACTCTGGATACATTTTTAGATACAGTCAAAGTTTTCTTCATAGATTAATATAGACATTTGATTGATGATAGGGTAATGTAAGAATGCCATTTGGAGCACCAGTTTTAAGACTAGGGAAGATTAAATTGCAACTAACTTAGTTTGAGAAGTGTTTTTGGAGTGAGAAATGTAACAGATTCTCCCAACTTTCAGTATAAAATTTTGTCTTAGTTATTTTATCATTGCTAAAACAAAAAACCTGACATCTAAAGTCAAAGGGAGAAGCATTCCTTTAGCTTACAATTTGTAGATGTTTCAGCTGACGTGGAAGACAAGCATCAAAGAAGAGAAAAAGTTCAGATAGGCAGAAGAGAGCAAAATAAGCAAGGGATAGCCACAGCTCCTTCTATCCTTTATATCATATTCAGGCTACATAGGGGGTAGATAGCAAGTATGGCCTTAATCCTGGTGCCCTAGATGCTAGAATTACAATATGAATCAGTCCCAGAATCATATAGTTCAACTCCATGACCTCTGAAAAATTCCTACCTATGATTCCACGAGTTTTTCTTTGGGGGAGGCGACTATTTAGAAAGAAACCAAAAAATTCTTCCCAAATCCATAACACTCATGCATATCCTTTTATGAAAGGCATTTAATCCAGTTGTAGGACTTGTCAAACCCCTAACAGTTTCAGCTTTGCTGATAAGTGCAAGTCTGAAACCTCTTCTGAGATTTAAGTCTAATTCTTGGCTGTGAGCTCCAGTATACATGAAAAGAAAGTTAAATACCTCCAACATTTAATGGAATAAACAGGAGCTATCATTCCAAAAGGTACAAATAGGGGAATACAAAAGAATGGATCCGTAGGAAGTCCAAAACACAGCAAGGCAAATAAATAAATAAATACATACATACATACATACATACATAAATGTCAAGTCCTATAACTAAATGTTCAGCATGCAAGTCTCTGCTCCTACAGTACTTCCGGTGGTGATAGCTTTCATGGCTTCTCCCTTGGCCTGCTGTGCTCCCCCTATTCAGCTTTCCTTAGGTGATTGATGGTCCTGGATGCTCCAAATTTCTGGGAGCTTGATTGCACCTTTGTCTTTACATTTATAGCTTCACATTGCCCTCTCAGGGGCACACTGCCTGGACTCTCGGGCCTTCATCTAAAATCTGTGTGGATCCACAACTCTTCTATTCTTCTTGCATCTAAAACTAGCCCTGTGTGAGTGATGCCAGGTTCTGCTGTAAAATGGAGCACTAGTCATATTTCCTTCTCTCTTGGGTGCAGAGGCAGTGGCAGAGTGCCTGTGAACCAAATCACTCCCAGGTTACTCCCATCCAGGAATATTGTGCAATGGTGCTTTCTAATCAAAGCAAATCTTTCACTTTCTCACGTCCAAGGCCATAAAAGCTTAAATTCTGTTGGTACTTGTGATGGCTTCAGACCATTTTCTGTTGCCTTCTGAAATTCATGACTTTTGCCTTTGACCAACCAGTTTCTCTTTTGTTCCATCTTTCCAGGCCACAACTTTATTGGAGCTTCCTCTTTGGCTAAACCAAAATGTTTTAAGTCATTCAACCTGACTTTTTGTTCTTTATTCTCAACATACATCTTGGGAAAAGCCCCCCACAGTAGTTATGCCACCACCTCAACATTACACAACTTTGTAATTTCTCCTGTCAAATTAGTTACACCATGGGTCTTAATCCTAGTCACAGAAAGTCTTCAGACACAAGCAAAATGCAGACACACATTCTGCCAACATAGAGTGTACATTGTTTGGAGTTCAATAGCCAACGCAGTTCTTCCCAGCGAAACCTCCTCAGCCTCCTGGTCTTCTGAACTCTGACCTGAATCCCCAATGAGCCAAATGGTTACACTTTTACTTTCTCATCTACAGTGTCTGAATCTTTCCAAAGGCTTCTGAACCAAATGGTCACGTATAGCAATAACTCCATTTCCCTGGTACCAAGTTCTTTCTCTGTTTTCTCTCACGTTGGAGACATGATATCAGCCCTACTTCGCCTAGATAAGATAAAAGGGGCTTAAAGGTGCTCTTAAGGTTTCATTGTACTGGCTACCTTCGGCTCACCATAAATTGTTTCTCTTCTGTGATGCCACCAGCCTCCCAGCCATCTGATTATGGACTGAAACCTTTAGAAAAAAAAAAAACAACTGTGAGCTACATAAATCTTTCTCTTTCATGTTAGAGGACTGGCCATTTTACCTTAGCAACAAGAGAAACACAAGTAAGGGAAGAAGAATATAAACAAAGTAAAATGTGGGTGTAGTGGTAAGAGATGGGAGATTTCCATTTTAGTGATTGAAATTTGAGATGCTGCTTAGATGTCCTGGTAGGGATACCTAAGCAAAGATGTGGATAGACAACTCAAGAGTTTAGAAGCACAGTATCTTTAGCCTGCGCACAGAATTTTTGGCCACATACAGAAGAAAATTATTAAGGACATGAATGTAAAGAGAACAAAAATTGCTTGGGAGTTAACCCTGTGAATTAACATTGTCAAAGATTCGAAGCAAAGGTATGAATCTAGACAGTAGACAGCTTAGAACCATGTCACATTGCGACAGGTGTGGCAGAGAATGACATTGTACAAGGTTGGACATTTTTCTATATGATTCCTATAGAGGGACACTTCCTGTCCCTTGTTACTGCAGAAAGAAACAGGCACTTGTTGGCCTGAACTGGGATGCTCATAAATGCCTAAGGTTTAAGCCAGTCCTCTTCACTGATATTTGAAATATATCAGTGACTTTAACTTCCTGATCTGGTATCGAGTCCTGAGATAGCAATTAAGGTTTTATTTTTATGTTTATTTCCTTCCTAAGGATCTCAGTATTTAGATGTCACTGATAAGTCGAATTATTTATCATAGTTTTATCCATTCTTCAATGTTTTTTTTTAATATTTAGCCAGTATGAAATTATTAAATGAAGGAGAATGAGGAAACTTTGCTTTTAAAATATAGAGGAAGTAACATCTATGATCTGAATATATTCCCCAAAATTCACGTTGAAGCTTCATTGACAGTGTTTGAAGGGAAAAGAAATGACTCTCATCAGACATTAAGCTTCCTATGCCTTTGATCTTTCCAACCTCAAGAATTGTGAACAATATATTTATACTCTTTGTAATTGTCGGGTCTGTTATTTTGTTTTAACACTGAGAATAACTAATGTCAGGAATAGGTATCATATCCTATATAGAAATTTATGTCCTTCTTAAAATGATCCAAAATTTTGAAGATTATAATTTTAATATGCCACTCCTTGTGCTTCACTATGTCAATATGTTACTGAGCTGATATATTGCTGCAAATATTTGGGGCTCTTCTTCCAACGTGTATTTTACTCCTCGTACAAATATTCTGAGTGTCATAATCATTTCATGTCCTAGAGAATTGTCTATGTATTGATTCCAAAATAGTCAATGTTTAATTCTGCATGTCCAAAATTTAGGTACAACTTTCTAATTGCAAGTGGTGTTTTACAACACATGTGTGTTTAAGCTAGGTGTTTTACACACTAAGGGAATCAATAGATAATGCTTTAGAGTTGGCCTGGAGAAGATCTGATAAGTGGCTTTACGAAGTGTAATACAGCATATCAAATATTTTGACCTAATATATCTTCATGTGATATATTTATATTTATCAAATCAGTTTTACCAAATGTTTTAGATACTGCTTTGTTTGTCATTGTTAATACCAGAAAACTGAGGTGGAAAGGTTTACTAAGCTCGCCATTTGTGGAGGTTTCAATCTATAATCATTTAGCTCCATAACAGTGTAGCAGATGGCAGAGGGGCAACAGTGCTTGGTGATGAAGGACGGCAAAGCAGCAAGAGCACAATGGAGGATGACCAGGCCTCCCTCCCTCCTGCTATAAGCAGGCTACCTGTCGTTTAGGCACCCTCACATCACCTCCCTGTCCTGTTGCACAGCGGCAGGCTGTGTACAAAAGGAGAAGGGCCCTGTCCCCCCGTCGAGTCACTTACTTCCACTTTTCAACTTCTCAAGTTGAGAGAATGAATCACCTATAACAACAAAATAATTTGCTTGAGATATTAAAATGTAAAATACAATCTCTCTGGGACTCTGGAAAATATGAAACCTGTAAAACTATAAATCTAGTGAAGGAGAAAAAAATAGAGCTTCAGGAATCAAAGAAAAGCTGAGTTCCTAGAAAACTAGAAACTACAGAGAAACTGAGAAAAACACAGAGGAGAAAAGCGTAGAAGTTGAGAACATCAACCCTGACTCTGGGAAGAAGGTCTTTTCTCTACGAATGCAACATAAGCCTATAGAAGGTTAGCAGCTCAGCATGAAAGAACAGACCACCAGAACTAACCCAAAACAACAAATAATGTAATTTATTATGCTCAGAACTATCAGCTGCAAATACAGAAATCAGTATTACTGTAAAAGTGATTCCTCTTGCATAGCAATCTATAGGTGCAGAAGAATCACCCAGAAGTGTCTGCCATCCTTGGGAATGATATTAGAAACTGTCTGCGGAAAAGATATCTTCTTCAAAATTGCACCACTCCACAAAGCAGAAGGCACAGAGCAAATACACTGCAGGGTCCTACATCACCCTATCATAGTGCTTGGATAGGCAAAAGCAACGAGAGACAGTTGAAGAGAAGAGATGGCCTATATGTAGGGCTTCTGCGTTTCTGGGCAGTTTAAGCATCAGCAAGCTCAGGTTATGAAGAGCATGGGAAGTTCAACCCTCTGTGGTAAGAGGCCAGACTTTATGTGGTTGTCTTAGGCAACTGGGCTCGAGAGTGGTGAAATTAAACCCAGCAAACTGCATGCCCCCATCCCTTACTGCTTATTGTGTCAGAGAACTCGGTGCTGTGCTTGCTTTTGCCATCTGCCAGAGGGATCAGGGAAACACATTGGCCTGGAAAGTTGCCAGATTCTGAGATGTCTGGGAAGAGGGGCTTCTGAAGCAAGTGGAGCCTTTCTACTTCACAGAGCTCAAATATGATAAAGCTTATAGGAGGTCACAAGCGCCAGAGAGCCCAAAGAAATACACATCTCTAAATCACCAGAGGCCAGTGGATGGCTCTTGTTCACTGCTAGTGGACATGCAAAATGGCATAGTCAGGCGCTTTGGAAGACAGTTTATCTTTTTATTAAATTAAATGCATTCATAGCATAATTTCCCATATTGCTCGATTATCTACACAAATAAGTTAAAAGCTCTGCCCATATCAAACCTTTGTACACAAATGTTTATAGTAAACTAATCATATATCAAGACAGAAATAATCAAGATGTTTTTACTTGGTCAGTGGGTATACAAATTTTCACATATCCACTTAACAAGACATAAATAAAAAAAATTGTTATTACAACAGAAAAAGATATTGAAGAATCTTAAATCACATCTCTACTTGATAAAAGCTAATGTGACAAATTTGGATGATTTCCCTTTCTTATTTCTTTCTTTTTTTGTTTGTTTTTACTTTGCTTTTTGTTTTTGCTTTTGTCTTTTTGAGACAGGATCTCACTATGTAATGCAGGCTGGCCTTGAACTCACTTTTGTATCACATGCTGGTCTCGAACTCGCACTGATCCTCCTGCCTCAGCCTCCCAAGTGCTGGGATTATAGTTGTGTGCCACCATGCCTGGCTTGGATGATTTCTTTTTTTTTATTTGTCTTTTTGAGACAGGGTCTCGCTGTGCAGTTCAGGCTGGCCTTGAGCTCACTTTTGTAGCCCAGGCTGGTCTGGAACTCACACCAGTCCTCCTGCCTCAGCCTCACGAGTGCTGGCATTACAGGCGTGTGCCACCATGCCCGGCCCTTGGCTTGGATGATTTCTAATGAGCGATGTTTTGGGCAAAAACAAAAGTTTGGAAACTATAAAAAGATTAGTCATTTCCAGGAATTTGGGCTGTTTTAAGTAAGTAAAGCACAGAGAAATTGTAGGACAGTTAAACTGTTATTATTGCACATGATGATGTAATGAGAGCTACATTTCTTGTGCTTTTATTAGAATCCATGACATATAGACCTCTAAGAGTCAGCCCCATAGTGACTGCACATTTCAGCTTATAATAATATCAATATTGAGTCATCAGTTGTGACAAATGTAACACACTGACATTAAAAATATAAGATAGTCAACAGAGGAGGAAAGAGAGAACAGAAGAATTGTGGGAACTTGAGTTTTTACCTCAACTTTACCTAAATGTTCAAAAAGGCATGCCTATTAGTTAAAGGGTATTTGCAGTTGGGGTGCTCTGAGACAGCAGTTGAGACTGGCTGTAATTCCAGCACTTGGAAGGCTGTAAATAGGTGGATCAGTATGAGTCTGATCTTGTGGTGAGACCTTGAACACCCTGTAGACCTTCCCCCCATCCCCCCCCCCACAAAAAAAAAAAACCAAAAACGTAGGGCTATGGGGCTATGGATATAGCTCAAGGGTATAATTGCCTGCCTTGCAACCCCAAGATCCCAAATTGAATACCTCACACCACCAAATAAATAACAAGCGAATAAACAATAACTATTTTTTTAAAAAAACTATTTGCATTTTATCATAAGACAAATATATGTCATCAAAGAATTTTATGAGATTCACCATGATACAGTTTGCTTTGCAGAACCATACCCTTGACAGTGATGCAGAGGCTAGATGACAGGTGGGTCGGGGGAGGTACAGTTGGGATGAGGGTATAAGGTGTGTAAATTGGGATAAAGTAGGTAGTGGTATAAACTTGCCCTTTCAAAGAGCTAATAGCAATAGTATCACAATTATCTTAACTATTTGTATTCCCTTTATGTTGTTTGATCAATTTTTCATGCCTGTATCTTATAATACAACCACTTTGAAGATAACAGTACACAATATATAAACCACTGTTACTCTCTTACATCATGTTTTGAAATTTCATAAGGCTGGCTGTTCTTAGTGTTTCTTATTTTAAAAATAAAATAATAAGCAGTGGTGTGGCTTTCATAAAACGTGACCAAGAGAGACTGGGTGAGGTCATTTAGTGGTGGAAAACAGAGAAAACGAATCTAAAACAGGGAGAAATGTGAGTGTGTAGTAATTTAAACAATAATGATAGCAAGTGTCATGGGGACTTCATGATGTACCAAGACACGCTATTTCAATCTTCACTACAACTAATTTTAGAAAATTTCTGTATATAAAAACTCCCAAGTTCAAAAGAAGTACATCACTTACCGAAGGTGACACGGGTTTTTAGTCATGGAATGAAGTTAGAACTAGACGTTTCTGGACACGGAGCTGATGCCCTTTGAGTTATTTCATGTGACCCTCTTAATGGGATCAGAGATATGGGGGAAGGCAGAGACTAGAATAGCTCACAATCCTCTGTGCTGGATGCGAAGACCAACCTTAGAAGAAGACAGTGAAAGAAGTGGAGGTTCCTGGGGGATATGTAAGTAGAAATGACAAATAACCAACTTCTTTCAAGCATCTGCAGTCATCTCCTGATGAACAGGTTGTAGATGTGCTAGGGCTAAAATATGTGTGCAGTGATAATCCTGTTGCTGAA
>PVJA010001868.1:60798-91095 GCA_004027025.1 Myocastor coypus
TTTTTTTTTTTTTTTTTTTTTTTTTTTTTTTTTTTTTTTTTTTTTTTTTTTTTTTGTACCTGGAACCAAACTCAGGACTTTGCACTTGCCAGGCAGGCATTGTCCCACTAAGATATAACCCCAGCCCTATCTATTAAGAATAGACTTTTAACACATACTCATTAATTAATTCCTGAAGGTAAAAGTCTACTTGTTATTCATTTGTCATATTATTTATTAATAACATCTTCAATAATTGTGCACTGTGTAACCACAAGGGGCATTTTGCAAATTACACTACACTATTTAATTGAAAGAATGTTTCCATTCCAATGCTTGAGATCATCTACCTCCAATAGTTGCCTCTATTTTCTCTACTCATAGTTCACTTTATTGCATATTTTCTTTTTAACCTTTGCCACCTCAAATCCTATTTTGCATGGGAAGATTACAAATAGAACACACATCTGTAACTATAAAGCTTTCAGTCTCACAGTTGGCCCACAGAAAGTTGAAATGGACACAAGATGAAAATTTTTGCTCTTTTGTATGCTCGATTTCTGAGATGAGATGGTAAGACAATTAAGCAGCCAAAGGACTTTGATATATAAGTGTAATGAAAAGCAACAGCCAGAGACAGCAGAGAATGCTTAGAGGGAAGTCAGAAATTATTTTGCAGCCTGCCTCTACCACGGCAATACTTAGCACTAGCCTACAATTAATTATTTTCTGATTTAACTGAAAAAAATATGGGATTACTTCAAATACCTGCAGGGCTGGATTATAACATTCCATTTTATTAGCCCTAGAACAGTGCACCTTAGTGATGGTGTTGCATTCCTTGCTGGAGGCTGGGTGCCGGTTTATTTCATCTCCTCTGAAAGACACTGTAGCTTCGTTCAGCCCAGTGACTGGAGGTCACACTATCCCTCTGCTCTTGGAAAAGAATATGGTGGGGGAGCCTTTCTTCACAGAATAATTCATGTTAATGAATGGTCCAGCGGTCCTGAGATGCATTAATTAAATTAATCAGACTTCATAACAGTAGCTCATGAACCATGAGAAGGAAAATGAGAAGGAAATGGGATTCACATGCACTGAAACATATGGCTTTGCCCATGCTAGACCCTTGAGAATTTTTAAAAGATAGTTTGACATAATTCAGATTTAATAAAATCTGTCTGCTATCTGAATGTGTAAATTTTCATACCTTAGGTAATTCACGAAAATCAACTTATATCAAAATGCTCTGACTTGTTGCCTGTAATATAACAGTGGTCTCACTAAGGCATGACACTGTATTTATGTCACATTAAATCACATGGTTATAAATAATTAAGAGAATTATACCCAGATAATATTTTGAGTAAGTATAAGATATAGATTTCATATTTTCATTTTCATAAAATATTAACTGTAAGGAAATAATGTATCTCTATATAATTAATCTATAAAGAAATTAAGTTAAATCTTTATTTTCATTGACTTTACCGAAGAATTTTAATGGCCAGAAACGTTAAAGTATCTAGATGTATTTCTAAAACATACAGAAATAAATAAAGTGAAAACTATCTCTTTCAATCTCTAAATTTCAAAGAATTGGTATTGTTAATGGTTAAACTTTGCACTCATTTGTAGGCCCTGAACACAGATTTAGAGATCTATCATCTCTCCTTTATTTCTTCAGCATGTTCCACACTATAGGCCACCTCGTCTAAGTCTATTCTTTACCATGCCCTTCCCGTCTTGTTAAACCTGAGTAGAAAGCTTACTTTTCTTTTGGCACAGGTCAGAATATTTGACTCACATCTCATTAGAACCCATCATCAAATCCTGCCAACTTTACTTTTTAAAAAAATGCCTAAAGTATGACAACTTGTCACCACTCCCAGACTGGTTTAAATCATTCTACCTTTTTCCTTGAATGGCTTCAGACTTCCCTGCTGCCTGTTTCTACCCTGAGTACCTATGGTCAGTTTTTAATCTCAGCAGCCACTAGACTATTAAAAAATGTAAATCATGTCATTGTCTATTCAAAGCAATATCGTGGCTTTTACCTCATACTCTAGCAAATATATATCTTTGCAAAGCATCTAAAATTGTCATGGTCTGGCCCCTTCCATGCTTGACATCTGTAAACTCTTCTATTTTCTGCCTTGTTCACTCTGCTGTAACTCCAAGACTTCCCGGTTTACGTCTCTAGGAGCCTACCAAGCATCTGAGTTCTGTGTCAAGGAATGTTCTTCTTCCTACATCTACACTGGGAGTTCCTTGTCACCACCCTTCCACTCTATGCTAGTCTGCTCTCCTGTTGCTGGACATACTACTGCTTTATAGCCAGACCTTAAAGGAGAGACTTAAGTTGGCTTGTGCTTTAAGAAGACTGCCAATCCAAAGAAGCAATATCATGGCAGAAGGGGCTAAAGAAACACAGCTGCTCAGTGGGTGGTGACCAGGAAACCAAAGAAGGAAATAGAGCCAAAGAAAGCAAAAGGGACCAGATACAGACTCCAGGTCCATGCCTCCACGATATACCCAGAAAGACCCAGAAGTGTGCACCACCAATCTCCTGGGCAGATCTCAAGGCGAATAAAGTTGGCAGTTGGCTGAACTGTCACCAAGTCCTTCCTGGAGTGTAATTCCCCTGTTCAGTGAAGATTTCCTTGGTTACCACATCAAACCGGAGTTTTCTCCCTAGCATGCTCCACTCATTACTTGTTTTGGAAAGACGAGTATAAGTATCATGAGGTCATAGCCCTGGCTTTCATCTGACATAATTAGATCATAAAATTTCTCATATCAATTATTTTGTGTGCATTGTTTTGCCTTCCCAACTAACGAGGGTTTGAGTGAGAATGTATTTGAGCTGTTCCACTCATGGTGATGCTTTTGATGCCTAACTGTGCTCTTGGTGTCTAGGAATCATATACAAATAACTTGTGTAATAAAGGAATTAAATGTAAAATTATGGCCAATTATTGAAGGACTTGATAATTATAAATTTGTTTTAAATAAAATTGTATAAGTTTATTTGGAAAATAAGCTTACTTCACTTATCTCAACTGGGACACTCCTGGGCAGTGGTCTCCTGTTCTATCTCCATGACTCTGTCATTCCCAACTTTATGGTCCCTCTGGGGACAAGCTAACCCTGTCCCTTGTTCTCAGTGTTGAATGTTTTGTATGGTAGCATAGGTAAAGAACACAGATTTGGGTCAGGTTGCATTGTGTCCCAACTCTTAGGCTTCTGCAACCTCTCCCTCCAGACTAGGACAAACAACTGCATCTGGGTCTCTATTCTGATGTCTGTCTTCATCTTGGATGTCTTTTCAATCTCCGTTTTCTTTCAAACATTTTAATCTCCAAGCAAAAATGTTAAGTACAGATTTCACCTGCCTAAGAAGCTCTCCAAATTATTTTTTTTTTCCTTCTGAGAACCTTTATTGCGCAAAAAAGTCTATGAAGCAAATCCAAAAATTTACATTAATTGACCCTAATTTAACTAGCTTGCTAGATGTAAGCATATGCCATAAAACTTCCCTATAAAATAGGATAGCACTGCACTTTGTCATAGATCTACATAGCTTGATTGCCTCAATTTGATGCTATTTGAACTACAATTTAGATATTCTTGCTTAACATTTTATTTCTCGACCAGTCAATTTAACCTCTTATAACTTAAATAAATTCAGGGATGTGTTTTAAAAGCTATTTTGTTTGCATGAAAGTATGTTGTGGTTTGGAAATATTAGAAGAAATTGTTGAAATTGAGAGCTTTAGAACCCATAAAAATTAAATAAGAACCTATAATATTAGGTTATTAAATAATAAAGTTACAATGCTAAAAAGTTTAAGCACAGCGCCGGGCGTGGTGGCGCACGCTTGTAATCCCAGCACTCGGGAGGCTGAGGCAGGAGGATTGGTGCGAGTTCGAGACCAGCCTGGTCTACAAAAGTGAGCTCAGGACCAGCCTCAACTGCATAGCGAGACCCTGTCTCAAAAAGACAAAAAAAAAGTTTAAGCACAGAATTAATTTTAAATTTTAGTTCTTTAAATAAAACTAAAACTTTCATTTTTTAAATGTGTTCAATACAAGGTCTCACTACACAGCTCAGGCTCATAGTGATCCTATTATTTTCAGCCTTCATAGTGCTGGGATTACAGGTGTATGTAATCATACCTGGTCTCAGTGGTGGCTCAGCAAGCCTGTGGATGTGGCTGGTACATCATGTGGTACTGGGTAGGGAACCCCAGACTATGTGCTTGCCTAAGCATGCACTTAGTCCTCTGAGCCCATTGTAACTGATTCATTATGTTCACGAGAAGCTTTCGTTAATAGAGTGATAGCCTAAATGTTCTGTCTTTATTTCAAAATCTTACCTAATTTGTGCTTGTTTGTTATATAGTGCTTCTCTTTAACTCTCATTGTTGTTGTTGTTTTGTCTGTTACTAAATTTGAGACATGTACTTGCTATTTATTTCAGACTGGTCTTAAACTTGAAATTCTTCCCCCTGTAACTATGGAGTGCTGGGGTTATAGTCATTTGTCATCC
This sequence comes from Myocastor coypus, assembly GCA_004027025.1. Lineage (NCBI taxonomy): Eukaryota > Metazoa > Chordata > Mammalia > Rodentia > Myocastoridae > Myocastor > Myocastor coypus. The sequence goes on from PVJA010001868.1 coordinate 65,330, forward strand.
TTCCAGATGCTTGAACACTTCAGATAATCTGTCCAACAAATGGTTGACGTAACATTGGTATAGAAAATCCTACCCTTTGTTTGATAACTTGATGGTGTGTAGTGTTCTCCATTAGGTTGTTTGATTCTTTAAGAATTTTCATAACAGATCCTACAATTTTTTTTCTAGGTCTAGAAAGCTAAAATAGTCAAAGTCTAAGCCGAGTTTTGGTCTGTGGATGATCACAGGACTACATATTTTCCAGAAAACTGTGAAGGAAAAAGTAGCTCGAAGGAGAAAGTTGGAAAGACTATCTAGTTCACTGTAGAACCATAACTTAATCTGGAACTTGCCTAATCACAAATTCCTTTCTGACATCTCTGATACCACATTCCCTTTCTCTCATTTTTCTCTTTTGAATAAATCTTGAATAAAATAATTCAATAGCTTTATTTTTAACGTATTCAATAATTTGTTCTGAGTAGTAGTAGTTTGTTGTGATGATAATTATCTTTTGAACACTTTATATTGGAAATATATTTGGAATAAATTCTGAATGGGACATTTGATGAATTATATCCATAGGTCTAAAAATAATCTTCAGGTTTTGAAGAACTAAAACTAAAAGGATGTAGTCACTGCTCTGGCTGCTTGAGTATAATTCTGACTAGCAATCTATGTCTCTATCGATATGTTTATTGGCTGGCCTTGCTACTTCAATAGTCTTGGCTAAAGATAATTTACTGGAGTTCAATATGATGTTCCTAAAATCATAACATATTTTTGGTAATAATGAAATAATTCTTATTTAAAGCTAAAAGTATCTGGTTAAAAGTATAAAATAGAACTCATTGAATAAAATATTGTCATTTACCATCCAGATGAGAACACTTATTTTAATGGAAAAATATAGGCTGTTCTATGAACAAAATCTTTAGACTATATATCTACAGTAAATGTTCACACTTAACAATATATGAGAATAACAGTAGTCATTTCTAATGAACAATGTGTGAAAATCAATAGAACAGTTTCAGAAATACCTTCATTGTCCATGGCAGAAGGGCAAACTCTGCTATATTATACTGCTTATATTTTGTCCAAACATCATATTTTACATCAGACACAATTCCTAGCGTACTGAATGTATAGCAAGTGCTAAACTATATGAATCATAAAAGAAACCAGTAGTCTCTAATCCTTTTCTAATTATTTTCACCAAAAATAATATTTTTATGTATTTACTTAAGTGGGAAAATAATGAAGTATGCAAAGCATCAAAAATGCTTATATGGATTGGGGAGATAGCTCAGTAGAATAAGTGCCTGCCTAGCAAATGCAAGGACCTTAGTTCATTTCCTGGTTCCACAAAAAAAAAAAAAAAAAAAAAAAGTGCTTATAATGGAATTAAGACTTACATCATCATGGGATCATTTTCTTTTGCAAAAAGAAAGACTTATAGGGGAAGGAATAGGTGAGAAATAGACAAGTACTTTCTGAAGTAATTTTCTTAAATTAAATTAAATGAGATTTAGGTAGGAGGCAATAGACAAATGAGATAACAGAGTCAGATATCAAAGAAATTTTTTACAACAAGCACATTAATTTTGAATTAATAAAATATAAATGAAATAGCAGTGTTTTAATTATGATATGTCTAATTTTGTAACAAACTTTCTAATGTAACTCTGTAATGTTCATTGTCTTGCTTACATTCTAAATATGACTTTGTAGCTTTCTCAATCTGTAAAAGATACACATTCAATAACTACACAAAACTCTTGAATATTTTCAAGAAGTGGGAAAAAGTAGTTGGTCTTATTTACTGATGTTATATATAAATAAAGATAGATACCATTGATGATAATTATAATAAAATCTACTGCTTTAGAAAGTAAGATGGTGATTAAGAGATTCTGGCTCCTTACACACAGATAAGTTAGCACTATTATCACTATATTTGTAAGATAAGTTAGCACTATTATCTCTATATTGGAAGCTAGGAAAAGAAAGAGCTTTGTGCCTATTTTTCGTTAAGAAAAGAAAAACATATATTTAAGTGTTAAAGGAAAGAGTTATTGATATTGAACTACTCTTTTAAATCCAAAGAGTACAGAGAGAAATGGCTCCCATGTGAGAAAGCAAATTAAAATTGGCTATGGACTTGAATCACAATGTCATTCCCTTTACAATGAAAGCTGATACAGAGTCCCTACTTCAGGGCTACCACTGGCAATGAATTAACTATGTGGCTGTCTGGTTACACCACCCTTCATCCAACCTTGGCAAAGACAGAAATACAACCACCATCAGGGGAGAAGGACACCAAAGCTAGCATAGAGCTCAGCCATGAAGCTCAGAGAGGACCCACTGCAGTGAGAACCCACATCAAGTGGAAAGCAAAGATGCCACACTCAGGTGGCCCTTGGATAGAAACTCTAGACCTGGCATAGGGCAGAGTCCTGCAAGCCAGAGAATCAGGTTTCAGCCTTAGCCTGCACCCCACCTGCCTTGGCAAAAGTCTGTGGCACCTCTCCTTACAACACTGTGCAGGTCCTATAGCTGTAAAACTCAGATGTGACCGAGTTAGTATTGGCGTTGGCAGCCAAAAGGGAAATGGAAAACTCAGACGTTTTAAGGAAATTCAAAGTACTGCAAGAAGACAGAGAAATGATGAAATACCTCAACAGAGATCCTTCTCAGAGTGGTGGCAGCGATTTTTTTAAAAATTAGACAAATCTTTGAGCTCAGCAGTGCACTAAGTGAAATTAAAGAGAGAAAAGGCATCAATAGCTGAATTGCTCAACTAGAAGAAAAAACAATGAGCTCAAAGGCAAGCTATTTGAAAACACATAGTTGGAGAAGAAAAGAAAAAATGAACAAGAAGGCTTACAGAACTGTGAGTTAGTATTGAAAGAGCAAACTGAGATTTAAGGACTTGAAAATGTCACAGCTGCCGAAAGCATACCTAAATAAATCACAAGAGAAAACTTCTCACACTAAGAGGATACAAATACCAAAGGTTACCAGTGAGATTTAACCCTCTCAAATCTACCTCAAGATGTCTTATAATCAAGATCTTAAAGTTAAAAGATCAAAAGATTTTCAGATGCATAATAAAAAAGAGCAAATATGGATGTCCCAACTCACCTAATAGGAGACGTCTGAATAGCAAGCCTATTGGTGAATAGAGAATTACACAAGCTTGCCACACCGCTGAAAGAAAGTGGGGTCAGCTTGAATGAAAATACTTAGTAAGGCTGTCTATGAGACATGGAGAGACAGATATTCTCAAACAAAAGCTGAGAAAAGAAAATATTGCCATGAGGCTTCTCTATGAAAAAGGGATAGACGAAAAAGAGAATTAAGACATGTTACGAATTAATTTGGTACATGTACTAACTTATCGCAAGGAATATAATCATTTTTACTATAAATATATGCTAATTAAAAAGTAAAGATTAAAAAATTAAATAAAGGATAAGCAAATTGTAAAAGGAAAAGCTAAATAATTATTGCTGGCAGATGATATTAACCTTGTATTGAAAAATCTCAAATAGTCTTCCTAGTAATTATTATCACTGACAAAATTAACAGTCTGATGATATTAAATCATCATAAAAATCAGCAGCAAATTATATGAAGTGGAAATCAAGATAAAAATCACTTCACTTCTATAGTAGCTGAAAAAAAATGGGACAATTGGGAATAAGTTTAACCAAACAAATGAAACATCTGTAGAATGAAAACTATAAAACTGTTTATACAAGATATCAAGTCTACATCTTGTACTCTGAACAAATACTATGAAATCAACAACATGCAATATATTAATTATTGTAACTGTGCTACTAACCTGTTGTGAAACTGTCTCATTGCTAGTTTTTCAATGAAATTAATTAAAAAAAAGAAAATTATAAAACAATGATAAAAGAAATTGAAAAGGACACAAATAAATAGAAAGTCATCTGCTGTTCATGGATTGGAATGATTATTGTTAAAATACCAGTACAACCCTGTGTGATCTAGAGATTCTACATAACCCCTCATTTTAAGTGAATAGAAAAGAAAAAATCCTAAATTTTGTAGCAAATTACAAAACTCAGATTATCAAATCAATCTGGTGGAAATATTAATAAAGCCAGAGAGATTTTGTTTCCAAAGTATACTACAAAGCTATAACAATAAAAACAATATAATACTGTCATATAACTGATATATACAAAAATGGGATGTAATGAACAACCTACATTTAAATTCATATCTCTATTGTTAACTCATTTTTGACAAACATAACAAGAATAATAAATGGGTATGGTAGCAGGTACCCGTAATCCCAGCGTTGGGGTTGCTGAGACAGGAGAACCACTTGGAGTCTAAGCTGTGTAGTGAGATCCTGTGCCAAATAAATAAATACAAACAAGCAAACTTAGTTGGGGGAAACGTTTATCTTTATAATAAATGGTTTTGGGAAAATTTTATGACTATTTGCATACAAATGAAGATAGACATATCTCTCACCTATGACAGAAGTTAAGAAAAATGAATTAAAGTATCAATTTAAGACCTGAAAACTATTAAATTACAAGAAGAAAACATAGAAAAATTTAGATAATTGCAATAGAAGAGGGTTTGGGGGAAAAGACCACCCCACAAAAGCTCAGAAAATGAAATAAAATAAATTGCATCATATCAACCTAAAATCTTCCGTATAACAAAGAAGAAATGAATTATTTCTAGATATTATCTTCTGTGTAATGATCAAAGAGATGAAGTGGAACCCTCCAGAACGGGACATAATATTTGAAACTATGTACCTGAAATGGGATCATATCCAAAATATTCATTGAATTTCAAAAATTCAACAGAAAAGTATCAGTTAACTCGATTAAACTTGTGCAATATATCTAAATATACAGTTAGTTTCTAAAGAAAATGTACCAGTGGCCAAAATGTCACATGAACTCATTACATATGGAATTAAATTAATTGATTCTCAGAGAAATTGAGAGCAGAATGGTACTTACCAGAGCCCAGGGTCAGGACACAAAGGAAAGGGGTCAGAAAATTGATGCCTTATAAAGAAAGAAACAAATCACTTTAGGAGGTTTTCTTTTTGCTTTCATTTTGCTTATTAATAGATTATTTTTTCTTTCTATGAAAGCAGGGGAAAATGTGCAGTTAACAATTACTTCTTTTGTTTTTCTGTATAATGATTAGTTAGCAAAGTGTCACAATACCATCAGTGTCAAAATTGTTGCTTTCTTTCTAAGTGCAGTTGTAAGATAGATCTACTATTTGAGATTATGATGAAGCCATTCTTTTCAGGAATGATTCTCATCCTTTTTCTACTTTGAAATACACATACAGCTAAAACATCAAAAGAAGGAGAAAATAAAGAAGGTACAACCATCATGACATTACTCATTCAGAACTTAATAATGTTCCTTTTGTTTATTGGTTGGTTGGTTTTTGTGTTTTAGGGAAGAGCCTACAGACTGTTTAAAGTCTCACTACTAGACAGGACTCATAGTTATTCCTCTGTTTATAACCTCCCAGCAGCTGAGAGTATAGGCGTGTGCCACCATGCCCAGTGTCAATTGCTGTCTCAGCGAGTCCCTGGCAGACCAGGACTGGGGATCCACTCCCTGGTCCCTACACCTTCTTGCAGGTGCTTTAATCTGTGAGCTATTTGACCAGCCCTAGTAACATTCCTTTTGTATTCTTGTATGAGCCACTTGCAAACTTGCCATGATTTCTTATCTAGCTATAATGGGAGACTTGACCTGGCCTTGGCCTTTCTAAACATCATGGCTACTGTTTTTCTGCAGGAATCTTCATGCCTGTTACCTGGTTTTAATTAAAGTGACTACAGAGAGGATGGCAAGACAACTTGCTACTGTGTTTGACACACTAAAGACAGCATGTCTCAGTTCCCTGGGGAATATTTCAAACCATGATAAAGAAACTTCTTTGACTTATATTTTTAATATTTTCTGGCCGAATGGAATTCTTATGAACATTGCATAGATCCATCAAGTAAAATGTCTCGAAGCTTGAAAATTGTGATTCAGGTCTGAAAATCAACTCTCTATCTGTGTATCACTGAGGTCAGGAAGAAAGTTGTTTTCTATCAGCAAAAATGTCACACTTATTCCACTGGAAGCTATGTATGTAGTAATCTAACACACATATAACTTCTTACAATGGGCTGAAAAGAGACCATATAAGTGATACAAGAATAAAAGTATTTTATTTTATTTATTTATTTATTTATTTATTTTGCCTTTTTGAGACAGGGTCTCACTATGCAGTTGAGGCTGGCCTTGAGCTCACTTTTGTAGCCCAGGCTGGTCTGGAACTCGCACCGATCCTCCTGCCTCAGCCTCCAGAGTGCTGGGATTACAGGTGTGCGCCACCACACCTGGCAATAAAAGTATTTTAAATGAATAATTACATCACTATATTTCAATGTTAACTTTCCTTGAAATTTAAAAAGTAATAACAATCCTATGAATATTTAATTTGTTTTCTTTTTTACTTACTACTCTATTTCTCAAAATTATTTTACATGCTAAGTTATTGGAATTACTCAAATGTCTTATGAGAGTCCTGCGCAGAAAATGTTTTACCAAAAATTAGTAGTATATTTAGAAATTCTGCTTTTAGGAGGAGTCTAACTTCTCACTACTTTTTAATATTTCCTTTATCTGCTGTGGAATAACTGACTTTATTAAGGTAAGACTTTCCAGCTGTCATTGTATTCCATCAGACCTTTCTATTAGTTCATTGAAATGAAAATGCAGAGAAGTATTAAAATAGGAAAAGGAACACATTTAAGAGTAAGGTATTGAGAGACAGGTTTGCAAAGCAATAATAAAGCTTTTCCAAGTTAAAATAATTTTCCTCACTTCAAATAGAACATTGTTGTTGAAACTGTTAAAATTTTACACTCTTAAAAGATAAAAGGATATAGAATTTTCTGAGCTGGGCACAAATGAATTTCCTGGAGCAAGATGCAGAGATTAACAACAAGAATTTGCCAGGCTGGCAGTATAGCTCAGAGGACTAAGCACTTGCTTAGATAAACACAGGGGTCAGGGTTCTATCCGTGGAACCACATGCCGCACTGGTCCCACCCCAGTCTGGGCGTGGTAGCACACCCCTGTAATCCCAACACTAGAGAGGCAGAAATCAGGAGGATCACTTCCAGTGTGAGCTGTGTAGTGAGACCCTGTACAAATAAATACATGACATATATATGAATTTGACAGGACTGAATTGAACTGGTGTCATACTTACCCTAGAAGTGCTACACACAGTCATAATCCTGAGATATACTGATTTCCTTTCCTGTGCCATAGACAGATTTCTTTTCCTGTGTGATCTTCACTTACTTAGGTAGTCACTCAATTGCCAACAGTCCTGCCTTTTATTCCCTAACAATATTTTTGCAGTGATTTTAGCCCTACTTCTTTTTTTTTTTTTTTTCCATGAGATGTGTTTTATTTTCATTCAACATACAGATAATTTTTTATAATACCCCAGGGCAAGCCAGAGAATTTGGCAGTCCGATTGGGAGAGGGGAGGTCCCTTCAGAGACCCACAGGCTGGTGGCATGGGTGCAGAATGCCTGGGTTCACAGTGCAGCTTGTGGCTCCTGTCCATCTGCCACTGCCAGAGATTTCTAATCTGGAAAGGTAGATAGAATAGTGTGTTTATCTTTCTGAAATACCACTTATTTATACCATTCTCCATCTATATATAGGACCATGCAAAATTTCTTTCAACTCTACCCCCAAGTAACTTGCAAAAACCCATTTTCTATATTTCTTGTCTCCTGAGTGGTAGAATATCCTTGTTTATACCTATTAACTTTGTCCACATAAGTTAGGCTGCTTGCAATACTTCCCTGCCCCCCACACACACATTTTCTGGTTGCATATCTTAATTCTTCCTGCTCCCAGCCAGTTGACTGCCATAATGTCTCCTATTCAAGAACTTCCTGCATCAAGGGCCAGTGTTATAGCTCAGCGGATTAAGCACTTGCTTAGGGAAGCACAGGGACCAGGGTTTGGTTCCTGACCCTGCCTGTTGTGCTGGCCCCGCTCTGGAGCATGCTGAGCCAGTGATGGATTCCAGGCATGGTGGTGCAGGCCTGTAATCTCAGCACTTCGGAGGTAGAAGCAGGAGGATCACTATGAGTCAGTAGTGAGACCCTGTGCAGAAAGAAAGAAAGAAAGAAAGAAAGAAAGAAAGAAAGAAAGAAAGAAAGAAAGAAAGAAAGGAAGGAAGGAGGGAGAAGAAGAAGAAGAAGAAGGACAGACAGGCAGACAGACAGAAAGAAGGAAAGAAAGAAAGAAAGGAAGAAAGAAAAGAAAGAGACAAAAAAAGAAGAACTTCCCACACTTCCTCACATGTGGTACCCAGTTCCCTGTTTAAAATCCCATAGTTCCTTTCCTTGGTCGCATCCTACTTTAGAAGGTAAGTGAAAAACAAAGGGATAATTAACGTCAGAAAGGTGGAATGACTAATACTCACAAAGACTTCAGTATTAGACAGATGGTTTCACTGGTGCTAAAAGTACCTGAAATGATTGTTTCTTTAAATTACATACAATTTGAATGGATTATTTTAATGAATCTCATTGCCAAACACCCACTTTCATCTTGTTACTCTCTTACCAAGTACCATAGAGGCAGAAAATAAAAAAAAGTTTCAAGACTTTTACCTCAACATTGTCCTTGTTCTTTTCTAAATGTCCTCACAAAGGACTTTGGTCTGTTTTTACAGAGTTTATGTATAGGACAGCAGCTAAGGAAGATCTGAGATTTCTGCCAAGTCTACTGAATAAATAATACGTTTTTTTCAACTTCCTTACTGCTTTCATCTTAGGATCTGCAGCACACTAAAATACAAGTCAAACTTCAGAATATCCTGTCCTGTGCTTACAGGTGTTTTTTCTTGAGCTTTACGAAGGGGCAAATTGATGGATCAGAGGCTGCGTAGCAAGTTACCAGGAAAATGCAGATCAGACCAAGGAGCAGCCTGTCTGCCGTAACAGGTAGTCCTGTTACTGCTTCGGGTCTGCAAGAGGGAGGAGATGAAAGTGTGTTCACAGTGCTATGTGGCATCTGAGAAAGTGATGCTTGTCCTTAGCAAAAAGAGGCTCAAGGCTGTTTGGCAGAAGAGCTAGGACTGGAGACTTGGGAAGGCAGCTGATACTTTCTGCTTCAATGTTAGGTAAAATGACATTTTCTTTTTTGGAAAAATATTTCAAAAACTGAGTAGTGCTGTTTGGCCCCTATAAAAAGTCATTGGTAGACTACTAACATGGGAATGATAACCTTTGGCTTGTAAGTTCAATGTCAAATAAAAGGAGAGAGAGAGGGAGACATCTGTCTAAATGGGGATGCAGAAAAAAAATAGCAGAATTAGAAGTACTAAAAAACAGCAAGAGATGGATTTCATTTATTTCTGGAACTATATGAACTGATGTAAAATTTAGAAAAAAACAGTTATGCATGTAGTGCAGTGGTTTGTAGCTCTTTAGCTGTAAGACGTCCGATATATAAGTAAATTCAGTGTTGTAGAGAAAATAATCAACTGCAGAGCTGGCTCCTTGATCCTGGAGGCTTTCGCTAGCTTTCACTTTGACTTCCTCTTCATGATCACTGTCTTGAAAGTTCACATTCTCATTGTAAAATATCCATTCCTATTCAGTATTCACTTCCTGGTTCCCATTTTAGCAAGATTTTCTTGGTTTTAGCAGACTTACATGTCGGCATGGCACAACATGGCTCCTTCTGCAACTCCGCAACAGCGAACACGTTTCTCCATAATGCTAAAGTCAATGAGTGCCAACCATGTGTCAAGGACTGTGCTATGTGCTAGAAATCAGCAGTGAATAGCACACTACTTTTCTAGAACTTACATGGCAAGGAAGAAAGCAGTAATGTACTAAAATTATCTAATGATATTGTTAATTATTAATTGTTGTTGTTTGGTATCAGGAATCAAACTCAGGACCTTGTCCATCTAGGAAGGAGTTGTACCACTGAGCTATATCTCTGACCCTTAAAATTATCTAACTAAGACTGTGTAAAAACCAAAATATATACTGGCAAATAAAAAGGCTCCTCATGACATGGTCAGGAGCATTATCTCAAAGAAGTGACTTCTAGACCAAAACCTATACATGAATATGGAATCTCTACGGAGAGGTGGATCAGCGAGGAGTCCACAACAGGAAACTGTTGTAAGATTCTTAGTTAGACAGGCATACACCGTGCTGGTGAATGCTGATGCTGGAGCAGATTCACTGTGAGACAGGAGGTTTCAGATCTGTATGTCAAAGAGAACAATGGTCTGAATGACAAAAGTAAAGAAAAAATAAATAAATAAAGGAAAGAAGTAGATTCAGCTGCTACTCAAGACTTAGAAACAACTCATGAGTGATAGTGAAGAGAAAGAGGTGTCTAGCACAATTGTGCTTCTAAGCAGAAAGGGACCCCACAGGAAGCATCTGCCCAGTGTGGCCCAAACTTGTGATATACAGCAAGCAGGTGCCCAGCCTCAGCTGCCAAGAGCAATAAGAACACGGTTACATAGTTTCCTCCACCACATATTTAGGAAAATGTTTGTGGGTATAAAGTGTGAAACCAAGAAAAGATGGCTCTCGTGATGGCTGGGTGGCCTTTGCACAGAGGGAAGGAGGAACTGGAGATGAAACGTGAATGCTGCTCCTAATGATACTTTCTGTGCAGTAAAAATGAAGTCCAAAGTAGTATACTAATATATCTCATATACTGATGCATCTAATGATCTTATTTAAAGTAATTAATTAATTCAAAATTAATATTATAGTAATGTGTTTCTGATTAATTTTATAGAATCATTATTTGTGAAACTATGTGTTAAATCCCAATATATAGGATTAAATGTTCACCACAGACTATAACTTTATCCAAGGGTGTTGTCTCTACATCAAAACATTTTGCTTTTGAAGTCAAATAAGATAGCATAGAGCATGATATGACTTTTCCTTGAGAACAACAACAACAACAACAACAACGAAAAGTTCCAAATCAGAGCTGGACCAAGAAGGAGTTGAATTCCTCAAAGAATACACTAAGGCAACTTTTGCATTAACTATCCAATCTCTTAAAGAAACACAGTTGGGAGAAGATTGAATCATTATATTGCAGGATTCACAGCCCAACTCTGAAGGAAAGATGGCTTTTGAGTAGCTCCAGCTCATCCTGGAAAGCAGGTTGTCAGCATTCTGCCTGCTCTCCAAAACCTTGATACTTGAATCTTTTAGTCTTTCTGTTTCTGTTATACGATAGTTTGACAAAACATGAATAACAAGCTGTGTTTTCATAGTCATTAGATGATAGATTTTTAACTCAGACTCTCAGATTCTTCCAAATATCAGAAATTTAACAGTGACAGTAGTCAATACCAAAAGAAAAAAAAAAAAAAAAAGAAAAGAATTCTGAAATATTTCCACCATGAAGTGTTCTTAGTAAAGATTTAAATTTTTATAGATACCTCATAGTTAAAGAAGTCATCTACATATGTATATTTGAAAGCACATCTAAGAAATTAAGAAATTGAGAATCGGGGCCTGGCGGGATGGCTCAGTGGTCTAAAGCGCCTGCTTGGGGAAGCTTGGGCGGCTTCAGGGACCGCGGTTCAATCCCCGGCATCACATGCTGTGCCAGCCCTGACCTCGGGGCGGGCTGAGCTGGCCACAAAAATGAGTGAATGAACAAACAAAGGCTCTGAAACAAGAATAAAAATAATAAATTAAAAAAAAAAGAAATTGAGAATGAATCTTAAAGGACTTTTTGTTTTTAACAAAACAGTGACTTACAGTTCTGATCAAAATATTAAAGACTTCTTAAAGATATCCAGGATCACAGATAAAGTGGGAACTACTCTCAGTTTGCATTGTTCATTAAAACATTTTGGCTATCTCAAATCTCTAAAGAATGCACCCACCAGGTGAACAAAAACTGGAGAGTAAGAGGAAATAGTGACTTTCAGGTAATGTTTCTGAGAAATTAAGCAGTCATTATTGACTCTATCCCAAACCCTATATAAGACATAGACGTGGATGACCTGAATTAGATGCATGTCTTTCAAGCATCAAACAAGTCCCCACTGTTATAAATGGCTGCTGAGCAGATCCACATGCTACATTCCAGGAAACCAAGCATTGTCTAAGGCATTGGTTGCAGCCTGTTCTGGTAACTCTCAGACAACCATGATGGTTTTCTGAACACAGGACATCTCTCTCTCTCTCTCTCTCTCTCTCTCTCTCTCTCTCTCTCTCTCATTCTCTGTCTGTCATTCTCTCCCTGACTCTGTCTGTCTGTCCATCTGTCTGTCTGTCTCACACATATACACACACACACACACACATATATTTATATTCCTCTTTAAGGTCTTGAATCTTTTGAGCACATTGTTTTTATATGACTATTTCATACGCACCTATATGGACACATTGAAAATTAAAGGTAGCTGAGTCAATTTGGTAGAGGAATGGTATGTTATTTTTTCTACTTAAGAACTGAACAGAGCAAAGACTAGAAGTAACAAATGAGAAACACAAAAGACATCTAAGACCACGCTGTTAAATAGTTGTGAATTATCCTAATCCCTTATAAACAACTGAATTAGAGTATCATATAATACTGCATAAACTTAATAATTCTTGTAAAGCCTTGAGTCTAGCTCGGTGACACTGCACCTGCCTGGGAAGAGCAAAGTCCTGAGTTCAATTCCCGGAAAAAACAAATAAAAAGAAACCAAAAAAGAATTCCTGTAATTCTTCTGTATACCTAGAAGTTTTAGTTCTAACAGACAGTGATAAATTATAAATGCTAAACACTAATCTCTACCCTTTAAATTTCATTAGAAATGTTCTGTAGCAAAGGAAATGGAAATTGTAATTCACTATCTCCTTGCAACATCAAGTTAATCTTATATAAAATTATGTGTCTCACAAAGCCTTTACATGTCAATTTAATAAGATGAAATCAGAAAATTCCTAAGAATTAATATCTTTAAAATGCTGGTTATATATAACAAAATCTATTGATGACTGATGATGCTTTTAAAATGAGGAAGAAAATATTTTCTATTACATTATGAAAAGCATCAGTAAGAGATGTGATTTTTCAGATTTTTTTTCTGATGTCCTCTCTGTGTTTGTCTGATCATTTATTGTTAGCCAGCTTAAAATTCACATATGCATGGTGGTATGGTAGATTGTATTATGTTCAGTATGTAGCAAATATGAATGAGGTATTGGAAGAAGAATCTTGAACAAAATTAGAAAAAAGAATTCATCAGTACTATGTTCAAAAAAATAACAATAATCTTCTTATTCTAAAATAATGATATTTAGTGGTTTCTTAGAGGTTGATGAATAAAATACAAAAAGTTTTTCATTATTATTCCATTATTGCTATTCTTAAGAACATATAACATTTACATTTCAGTATAAAGCAATTCTCGGCAACGGCAAAGGAAAATACATGGATACTAGCTTTTCTCCTATCTTTAGTGATGCCCTCTCATGCTTAGTACAGTAATACTTGAAATTTTACCTGATTGCGAATTCATAGATAGTAGCCAAATCTAAGGAGCACCACAGATGCTATGTGCTAATATTTCTCTAAATCCGTGCTTACAGGCTAAATTCCTGGAGTGTGTCATCACCAGGACTTGAAGCAGAGAGAGCTAGAGTAACAAATAAGCTCAGGTATACCTAAGGCACTCAGCATATTCTTCTCAATATTTACCAAGTACCTACAAGCTTACCTAGCTATAGAGGAAAATAGCTCTTACTTTAAATGAGGGACAGGAAAAGAGCCACCTTCTCAGGAGGTCAGGAAGAAGCCTGGTAGAGCTGGGTATCATTGAAACTTTAATGTCCCAAGAGCAACTCCTTCATGCTTCTCATTTATTTGTGGATGTGGAATCATATGTATACAACCAGAGAAGGCAGAGATACTACCTAAGAGCCTTCTCATTCCTGTTGCTTTAATTTTTTACCTTTTGTATGTTCTTTTTTTTTTGTATTTTTAAATTTTGCTTTAAAGAGTGAAAGCAAAAGCAAAGAGCAAAAACAAAGATAGAAACAGATTTATGTACAACAATACATATGGCACAGAATTTCAAAACAAGAACTGAAAATTAACAATGATCTGAGCAACAGATTTGATGATAAAAATAGACAATATATGTTCTATTGTTAATGAGCATACAGCAGGCATTCTTCCATGGGGCAAGAGACCTGAATTATAGTTCTTTGTTTGAAATTGGGTGGTAAGTACATGGCCTCTGTTTTTCCATGTTTGAATGTGCTCCCATCCTTAAAGTGTTACTGTATGATTTCATTTCTTCTTTCATTTCAGAATGATATAAGGTTTTCTTCTTTCATCTCTTTATAACCTATATAAAACCACAAATTTCCCTGTGTTATCTTGTGATCTCACATTTCTTTTCATTAATGTTGTGGTCAAACTGCTATTTCTCTTGCAAGTGGGTTAGGGGGATAAAACAATATCTGAAGTTCAAGTTTTCAAAGAGCTACTTATGAAATCAATAGGTTCTGGCCCTGGCATGAATTACTGAATCATTACGGTTGTCCTCTAGTATGGCTGAAGCCCTTAAACAAGTTTATCTTCCCTGAGACCACCTTTCCTCTTCTTCTCCAATCCAGCCCAGAGTGTGATTTCTGTTTGCCTTTCCTGCTGCCACAGGGAAGGCCCCAATCAGCTTCTCAAGTATTTCAAAACATCCTTTCACATTCCGCTCCTAGCACAAGTATATAGAATTCTCATCTTTCTTTGTTTCAGGCCAGAGAATCTGCCCCATCAGCCCTCGATTCTCCCTGTGTCTTTGGAGTTAATAAAGGCTTCTTTTATCTTTCCTATCTTTTACTGCACTGTTGAAAAGCCTATCAGAAATATGTAAAAAATTTAGGTGCACATTTTCAAAAACAGTCAGTGAATATATGTTCAAGTAGTTTTAGAATTATACTCTCTGAAGTTAATTTTTTTTTTTTTTTTGTCTTTTTGAGACAGGGTCTCGCTATGCAGTTGAGGCTGGCCTTAAGCTCACTTTTGTAGCCCAGGCTGGTCTCAAACTCGCATCAATCCTCCTGCCTCAGTCTCCTGAGTGCTGGGATTACAGGCATGCGCCACCACTCCCGGCTTGAAGTTAATTTCTAATGTTAATTATAGTAAATTATTCATTGGCTTTTCATCTATCAATATATTCTTTATAATATCAGCATAATATTACAAACAATGATCAGCATATAATTAATTAGTTCTTATAAATGGGCTATTACTAATGTTCAGTGTTTTCCTTTTTATAATAATATTGTCATACACATATTCATGCATTCATCTAGACTACTGCTTAGTATATGTTACAATACTCTCTTTGTTGAGTCACGAGAAATTATTTTAATGTGACATTTTAATGGGTTTATAAATATATATTTAGATGCATAAGACATTCACCAGGAAAGCATTAGCACATTTCTTTCCTCCAAACTTACCAGAATTAATGTGTTTTTATTTGTCTGGTTTTGGTTTCATATTTTTTGAGATAAGGTCTTGCTATCTAATTCAGGCAGCTATTGAACTCACTGACATAGGCTACATGCCCAGGCTGGTTTCAAATTCATAACAAACTTGCCTCAGCTAGACAAGTGCTGTGACTACAGGCATATGCCACTTTTACTGGGTTCAAAATTGATCTTTGACAAATGTAACTTTTGCAGACATATGGTGAATGTTTTAATTGATATTTCTTTAATGATAAGTGGAGCTGGAGATTATTTTCACATATATTCATTAGTAAAACCTTTTCCTGATTAACTCATTCATTCTTTAGTGGGTAGTTATATGTTATAGTTTCATTTGTTCCACTTCTATTTTTAAATGAATAGTATATTGTCAGTATACAAAACGGAGAAATTATAAACTGATAGTAAACCAATGGAACAAAAAGACAAAGAGGGAAAGAAGGTGCTGCTATAGTCACTGGATCTGGTCTGTCCCCATAGAGGTGCCTATGTAGGCGTACATTCCACAGCAGCAACTTATCATCTGTATTGCAAGATGTAATCAATTGCCTACCCCTGCCAACTCTTTCTTCTTCTTTTTTTTTTTTTTTTTTTTTTTTTTTTTTTTTTTTTTGTCTTTTTGAGACAGGGTCTCACTATGCAGTTGAGGCTGGCCTTGAGCTCACTTTTGTAGCCCAGGCTGGTCTCGAACTCGCACCAATCCTCCTGCCTCAGCCTCCCAAGTGCTGGGATTACAGGCGTGAGCCACCACGCCCGGCTAACTCTTTCTTCTAATATTATTTCCCTCTCAATAATTTTTACCCACTCTGAAAATCTACTTTGGATCCATCATTTTGTGGATTAGCCCCACATGCAATCTGCAAACCATCCTTCTTCCAGGTCTCCATTCATACGTCAAAGCAACAGTTACACCTCTAAAGTCCTGTCTATGGTTCTCCATGTGTTTTTGCCATCTTTGACAAATAAACTAGCTGAAGCTCTCTCCTGACACTTAGTGAATGTTCTGATTTCTTCTCACCACCTGCTAAGAACACACTTTCTGCCTCTCCTATCCCCTTTAATTATAAAAGCATTATTTGAGGTGTTAGGCATTCCCAAAGCTTTTCATGCACTCGTACCACCTTATTCACTATAAGCTGTTTCATTTGACATATGTCTAAAATTTTCTTTGAATTGAAGATATCTTTTGGATGAAGATGATCTCCTGCACCCAAGGAACATATGTCTTCTCATCACTGGATTCCACAAACATTATTTGTTATACTAGCAGATATCATACCAAAAGTGAAACTATTGGCCTGTATGACTTTTTCTTCTGTTTGGTGTGAGTGCATTTGCATTAGTGATTGTGTCTTTTCTTCCTTAAAACAAATCTCACTTTAGAGAGCCTGGCTGAAACTAGGAGGGAAGTTCCCTTTCAAGTAACTTATTCAAGGAAACCCCACCCTCTTGCAAGGCGGTAAGCAAAGCAGTGGATGATCCAGGTCAATGAGGCAAGGAAGCCAGGAGAGGGAGTGAGCTTGTGTAAGATCCCCAGGAAAGTAGAGTAGGACCTAATTCCATGGAATAACTTAGTGTTAGATAAGCCTGAGAGCCATTGGTCCAATCAACACATCCGGGGCTTTTTTAGAGCTGTATCTGTAGGTCATTAGATGTAAACTCCTAGGGACCTCTGGCACTCTTCAAGTGACATCCAGGTATCTCCTGTGGCTCCATAGAAATTCTCCAAAGGAAAATTTCACATGAGCACTCAGTAACACAAAAACTTATGAGATGTGTATTACTTAAAAGACAACAGAGAGAGCTGAGCGTGGTGGTGCTTGCTTATTATCCCAGCACTCAGTAGGCTGAGGTAGGAGGATTGTAAATTTGGGTTCAAAGTCAGCTGACTGACACAGGAAAGACCCATCTCCAGATAAAAAATGAAACCAAAATACAACCAAAAGTTAACAGGGCTGGCCAGAAATCTCAGTAGAATAAGCACTTGTTTTGACAAGCACTGGGAACCAGGGTTTGATCCCTGGTCCCGCAAAGTGCACTAGCCATGACGCTGGGATGTGCTGAGCCAGTGACTGAGTCTGGGCATGGGGTTGCATGCCTGTAGTCCCAGCACTGGTGAGACTGAAAACAGGAGGATTGTTATGAGTCTCAGCTATGTAGTGAGACCATGTACCAAATATATAAATGATAATAGTAATAATAATAATAATAATAATAATAATAATAATAATAATTTAAAAGAAAACAGAGTTTTAAAGATTATTGAAGTAGGCAGTGATAGCCTCAAAGTGATAAATCAAGTAAATTAGCTTAGAAGAGTTCCATAAAGTAGATCAATGAAAGGAAATCCACCTAAAAACAGAGGAATGATTTCAGAGAAAATTGTCTTGTCGAAAGCTTCTTCTACCATGGAAGCAGTAGTATTGGAACATATGATGTGCTTTGGATTCATGCTGCAAATGCTAATCCATCACCCTTGAAAAAAAGCTGAATACAAGACCAAGGAATAGGGCCAGGGACATAGCTCAGTAGAACATGCATCTGCCTGGCAAGAGCAAGGTCCTGAGTTTGATTTCTGGTACCGAATAAATAAAGAAAAGGAAAAGAAACAGGAAAAGAGACAATTAAAGACTACCATTTGCTTTTGGAAAATATACTCACCTGCTCCTTCAGTTTTAGAAAGAGAATTATTCTGACTGAAAAAGGGCTACAGGTTTCTGGGACTTGGTCAATGTTTGATTTCACTCTACAAGTGCTGAGGCTTTGATTTTCTTTCCACACCTGTTTCCTTTCATTTTCTCAGCCGCTTTCCCTCTGTTGTGCCACAGGGAGCCTATGTGTGCAGCTTCCCAGTCTTCCTTTGCTCCCCCGACACAGCTCAGATACGAGTTTTTCAAGGAACATCAGCCCACCTAATGCAGATAGTGTGCTCTCCAAGGGGCGTAATCTCCTTCCATGAGAGCACCTCCTTACTTTTTAATTTTCAGTATAATTTTTGTTTCTTAAGTTTTATTTTAAAGAGAATAACAAATTAAAGAATCATAAAAATTGGTGCAGAACTTCAAAACAAGATAATAGGGAATCAGCAATGGTTGTTACATTGCATATTGTTATCTTTAAAATAGTTGATCAGATTGCAAGGTACAGTATTTAAAAATTAATCATTAACTGAACCTTTCCATAAGCCAATAGAAATTAGTAGTACAATGATCTTAGCTAATATATACATATACATTCAGTAATATCTACTTCTTGGTGAGGAAAGAAAACTGTGAGGGGTATGCATTTTTCACCACTAGGGCTTCAATACCTAAGACATTGCTAATAGCTATTGCTAAATTAAACAGGAAATTAACTTTTAGATAAATTGAGTTTAAAGTATGTATAAAAAAATCTATGAGATGCACAAGTAGACAAGTCCACTCAGCAGGAAATGTGAACCAATTATTCAGTCATCTATATAGAGAAAGAGATATGAGGAAACACTCATGAATAAACACTAGCATAACTGACAGCAGGTTGAAGTCCTCTATAAGAGGAAATAAGAAAAAAGTAAAAACTGAAGTGTTTCTCAGAAGAAGACATAGATATTATCAACAGGCATATGAAAATGTCCTCAGCATTGCTATTCAACAGGGAAGGGCAAATGAACACTACACTGAGATGTCATCTCACATCTACTACTATATGATGGCTATTATACAAGAAGTTTAAGTGTTGGCAAGGATGTGGATGAAAAAGAACCATTATGCATTATTGATAGAAATGTAATCTGCTATAGCCATAAGCAAAAACCCTTGGAGGTTCCTCTAAAATAAACTAAAGAGAAACATCATATGTTCTAGAAATCCCTTTGCTGGGTATATGGATTTAAATAAAACTAAGTCAATGTTTCAATGACATATCATTAACCCTATGTTCATTAGAGCACTATTAACAAAAGCCAAGGTATAGAAACAAACTAAAATTCACCCATATACAAGTGGATAGAGGAAAAAAATGGATATGCATGCAATGAAATATTTTACACTAAAAAGAGATCTTGTTACTTATAATATAGATGAATGTGAAAGACAATACAGATGAAATAAGTAAGAGACAGAGAAGCCAAATAGTGATGATTAGTTTTAAATCAAAGACATGAAATTCACAGAAGCAGAGGGCAGAGTGGCGATGGCCCTGGAAGTTGGAAGGGAAGCACAGGAAGGTATGGTGAAGAGACTAACTTCCAGGTCTAAGGTGTATAAAGTCTGGTCATTTAGTATTTAACACGGTGATGATGATGAACAATGCCATATTCGTGCTTTAAATTTGCTAACAGTATAGATTCTCAGGGTCACTACATGCACATAAGTGGTCACTGTGACGTGGTGAATGTGGTAACCATTTAACAATATATGTAAATATCAAACTGCATATTACATATCTTAAATATATACAGTTTTATTTCTCAGTTTTATTCTAACAAAGCTGAAAAAATAGGAGAAAAAGTATGGCCCTACAAGTCAAACTCACTGCACACTTTTGACCACTTTTCACTGTCTTCTTCTCCAAATATTCAGTTCCAGCTCTCTAGCTCACAGGCCTTTTCTAAAGTATTTATTTTCATATTCTACTGTCCTATTTGTTATGATTTATGTTGTCTAGAAATGCCTATTCCTTCCCTCTGTGCATCATTGACTAAAACTCATTTCTACCATTCACACTATTGATTGTTATTATTCTTTCCATTGCTTAACTTTTATCCCATGTATAATAACATTTTCTGTGTAATATTTCCTTTAAAATATTATTTATTGTTGTTTGCCTGGCATATGCACTTGTTGATAATTCTGCAAAACAAAACAAACTAAATCACAAACCACTAGTTCTTACAACCAGAATATTTTAATAAGCACCAAACTTGACTGACCTGCACTCATTTGATGACAAAATGTAAACAAGATTCATATGTGGATAGATGGAGTGCCATCCAGTATTTCAACTAAGGTGACTAACTTGTGACTCCTGTCCTGTGGTGCATGCTTCTAATCCATCCCAGCACTGATTGTTATGGTTTATGTCTAGTTGTCCCCCCAAAGCTTCATGTAGTCGTTGGGCAGAGACTTCTAGAGTTTGAGACTTGATCAGTGATCCCTGGGATTATGGGTTTTAGTACTGGTGGGATTATGGGTGGAAGTACTTCTGGGATTATGGGTGTAGCCTAAGCCGGGGGCTAAGGCAGAGAGCCTGCATGTAATATAAAGAGAGACAGAGAGACAGATTTGGGCTGTTGCTGTTGCTCTGCTGCCGTGTTGGTTGGCTACCTCTGCCGCCATTTTGTTGCTGTTCCGCCGCCATGAACTGGATGCTCTCTGCTCTGTTCCACTCAGCCTTGGGCCAGCCGAATATGGACTGAAACCTCCACAAACTGTGAGCTAAATAAACCTTTCCTTCTTTCATTTTGAGTGTTGGGTATTTGTCCCAGCAACGAGCAAAAAGTAACTAATACACTGATGAAGGGTGAGAGTGAAGGTTGGCCAGTTTAAATCCCAGCCAGACAAGATAGAGATATAAAGTCTCAGGATAATAAGCAAATTTAAAAGTAAATTTAAAAATAGAAAGGGAGGCTCTACCAAATACCTCAGCAGATTAAAATTCCTGCAAGTAGGCACAAGGGCTGAGGGTTCAATCTCCAGGCCTGAGGTGCCAGCCCTGCCCCCAATCCTGGGGTGCACTGAGATAGCAATTGAGACTGGGAGTGGTGTTGCAAGCCTGTAATCCTAGTTCTTGGGAGGCTGTAAACAGGCCAGTCACCACGGGTCCCATCTTGTAGTGAGATCCTGAACACCCTGTAGGCCCTTCCTCCCTAAAATACAAAATACATAAATAGATAAATAAATAAATAAATAAATAAATAAATAAATAAATAAATGTAGAAAGGGGCTGAGACTATAGCTCAGTAGTAGAATACCCCATGTTTGATCCCCAATTATATAGATAGATAGATAGATAATATATATATATATATATATATAATATATATATATATATATATAATAGCTATATAACAAAGTATTGTTCTAAACCTAAAAGACAGTTTATGACTATAAATTCTGTAACAAATATAGCCCCAAATGCTTTGTATAATATTACAGATGTTTACGTTTATATCTTGTACATACTTATATTTGACATTCAACATTTCCTAACAGAATAGAAAATGAAAAAAAAAAATGTATGGTTTTGTAAGATCCTGTCAATTTCAAACAACAGATAAAATAGCTACTTCTTGTGGGGTGTGTGTCACTACATTAATTATCAATAATAGTGAGAGATTTTTGCCTCCTGAAGCTCCCTGTCTAGGGACTAATGACAATGCAAACAATAAGAAAGACAGCTACAGTCTCATTACGAACATACATAGGACAAAGAATCAGAAAAGTGAAATGTTATAACCACATCAGAACAGTTTTGTGATATTATTGAGGAAGCAGTGTTACAGGTTCTGAAGCAAGAAACATAATCCATGAAAAAGCACAGTTGTTTAAGAAGTCTGCTTCATATAAATGTGCACAAAATAGAAAGATAGAACAGTAATTCAGATGATCTGAACTTTATTAGTTTTCTAGCAAACAGCATAGAATCTAGTAGTTGCCTGAAAAGTTAAAAGAATGCAACATAAGATGTAAAAAAATTGAAAGTAAAGAACCAATTTTCTTTTGCCCACCGATTTATCTTAAAAAATAGGATACGTTATGTATACTGACGCTATTAGAAAAAAACAGCTTTTAAAGTAGCCCACTATTCAGTCTACCTGTTCTCCTCTACTTCTGACTTTCAAAACACAGAGTTTCTAGAACATTAGTAGTTCCAGCGCTTCCCTCACTCTGAATATTTTCTGATTGAGTCATGGCTATTTGCGACTTTCCTTTTACTATGCACCATTTGACATTGCCTCATGACATTAGGTCACTTCCTGAAGTAGAACCTGAACACCAATCCAGTGTTGAGTGAAGGCTTAGAAGGAAGAGAATTGAGCCTTTACTGACAGGTGAAAGCCAAGGACATACGCAGAGATTACAGCCTTATTTATTTATTTATTTATTTTGTCTTTTTGAAACAAGGTCTCACTATGCAGTTGAGGCTGGCCTTGAGCTCACTTTTGTAGCCCAGGTTGGTCTTGAACTCGCAGCGATCCTCCTGCCTCAGCCTCCCGAGTGCTGAGATTACAGGCGTGCGCCACCACACCCGGCACAGCCTTATTTTTAAAACAATATTTTTATTCTTTATGTGGTTAATGCTCTCATTAAATACACCATTTAAAAATATCAATTCCACTTTTACTGTCTCTTAGATTTTTTTTACATTATTATGTTTATGATTAACCTTGACCTATTAGGATTTTTTGTATACTAATATGAATTTCAGTTAGATTTCATCATCTAATCAAAAGGATAAAGACCATTCATGTAAACTGCTAGGGTTTACTTAAAATTATATATGCATATATATGCAAAATTATACTCTACATGCAATTATATATGCAATCAAATCCTGAGATTGATTCCTGGTACCTTATTCTCTCTAGCACCATTCTCTCCCTCTGCTTTCAGGCTACCATGAATTAAGGAACCTTCTTCTGCTACCCCTTTCCTTAGTGACGTTTCTGCCTTGCAATTGTAAGCTGGGTAGTTAAGATTTTGGAACCATCAGCTAAAATATAACTTTTCTGCTCGAAGTTAGGGGTGTTGGGTTTGTGCCTAATTTCCAGGAAAGCTAATACAGGCCATAAGGCTGAATAATGAGAGGCTGAACCTTAGCAAAATATATTATATACATTTGATGACAGAGGAGAGGGTGGAGCCAGGATGTTAAGGTGAGAAAATAAAAACCAAGTTGTGTGAGAAATTTGCTTGTGAATGTTGGATGTGTTAAGAACTTACAGGTAAACAACAGCAAATCTGTTTCCTTGCATGTAGCTTACTGTGCTTATTTCTCTAACTTACTCTGCCCAACCCCTTACCTAGAATCTTTTTCTTCAAACTGCACAATGCCTACTAACAAAAGTCTACCTTGTTTTTGGACTCCCTTCTTCTCTTTCCAATGATCCTGCCCCCTGATTAATGCCTGAGCTTTTTTGACTATCATGTATTTTTTAATCTATCAGCTTATTTTAGAAATTAAGCAGGACAATTTATTAAAGAATAGGAATGTGGGATTGGGAATAAGAATAGCTCCTGAGAGACAGGACGGGCCTTGAATGAGAAAGTTGGCCAATCTATCTGATTTTTCAGTTTCCTTTCACTGTTATTTTTCTGTGAAGCCACCACACTTTTATTGGAGTATCTGTTTACTTGCCACCTTTTTTCAGTCATCTGAAAAAAGTAGAGTGCAGTTCTATATCTGCACTCTACTCTGTATCTTTTTTCTTAACAATTTCCATTTTATTGCTCCTAAACTTCAGAACCCTCCATGATTTTGAATGCCTTCAGCAAAGGCTAGGTGATATAGATGGTTCATTTCACTCCAGTATCCTCATGTTTCCCTTTCTTTTTCTTTCTTTCTTTCTTTCTTTCTTTCTTTCTTTCTTTCTTTCTTTCTTTCTTTCTTTCTTCCCTCCCTCCTTCCCTTCCTCCCTCCCAACCTTCCTTCCTTCCTTCCTTCCTTCCTTCCTTCCTTCCTTCCTTCTTTCCTTTGGTGGTTTCAGGGTCTCTCTAGGCAGCTCGTAGTGATCCTCCTATCTTCAACTTTTCCAGCACCAGGATTACAGGTGTGTGCCACTAGGACCTGGACTTTGGCTGGTGCAATCTGTTCTTGGGGTGGAGCTGGTTCAGCGTGCAATGCCAGAAATAGAACTGTGGTCTCTGAACTTCCCTAAGCTTGCCTAAACAGGAGCAGTAGTCTGCTGAGCTATCTGACTGGCTCCACAAGTTTCTTAATGTTAGAGTCATTATCTTTTTCAATACCAGAGTCTAACATGTGTTTACTATTTAGAAGGTCTTCAAAGGCAATTATTTTACTTTTTAAATTTTGTGTTATTCAATATAATAGAGATATGTGTTTTTGGCATCTAGAATTTATCTTTTGCATCTTAAATTTAATTAAAGTTTTGATTACTGTAGGGAGGATGTGAAACTATTATCCTGTGGAGAATGAGATATCCACTAATAGAAACACATGGTCATTATTCAGTTCTGATTTTACTCATTACAAGTTGGCAAATAGATATATATCCTAAAGGGGCTGACTATAAACTTGTTCCTCTTGATAACCAATATGCTGCAAACAATTGCTCATTTTCAGAATCCCTGTTTCAGAAGTTATGGACAGTGAACAGAACTGATTCAGTACTCTTTTGTGTTTTATATAGGTTGCTACCTACGAATTACCACAGAGAAACTTAATATATATATATATATATATTATAATTTATAATATATATTATGATGTATAATATATATATTATAATGTATAATATATATACAATTTGATGTCCAGAAATCCAAAACAAAGGTGTTAGCTTCTTCTGAGGGTTACATGGGAAAATCACACCTGCGCTCTTCTCTAGGCTTGAGTGGTTGCCCAAAATCTCTGCTGCTCTTGGCCATGGCAGCCTAAGTCCACTCTATGTCTCTGTCTACTTGCGGAAAGCTTCTCCAGATAAGCACATCTCTCTCCCAAATGGTTGTCTTCTCATAAGGACATTTGTCATCTTGGATTTAGCCCTGGCCTAATCTAGTGTGAATTCATATTAACTTACAAAATGATCACATTCACTTCTTCCAGGTGGATGCAAAGTTTGGCCAGACACATGCAAATAAAACCAGTTATATACTTAACACAATTTAAAACTCAGCACTGTAGCACACGCCTATAATCCCATCACTCAGGAAGCCAATGCAGGAAGAGCTCTATGATTTCAAGGCTAGTCCAAACTACATAGTGACACCCTCCCTCTCAACAGAAAAGTTAAGAAAAGTTTTTTTTTGTTGTTGTTGTTTGTTTTTAAATCTATTGCCAGGTGTTGTAGTGTACAACTGGAATCCCAGCATATAGAGACCAAGAAAGGAGGATTGCTATGAGTTTAAGATCTCCCTGGTACAAATTTTTTGAGACAGAGTCTCTTTTTTTTTTTTTTTTTTTTGTCTCAAAAAGATAATCTTGAATATTTTTCAAGAGTGTTTTTTTT
>PVJA010001868.1:91195-117311 GCA_004027025.1 Myocastor coypus
AAAAAAAAAAAAAAAAAAAAAAAAAAAAAAAAAAAAAAAAAAAAAAAAAAAAAAATCTTCCAATATGAAAGAAACATAATCCAAACTGTCAGAAATGTTTATTAGCTATTTGAAAATAGAATCATAAGTCACTGATAAAAATAGTTTTTTCACATTACTAATGTAAAATGATCAAATAAAACTTATATATTTTCTCTTTATATGCTATGTAGACAATAAGTAGTTTCCCACATGACACAGCAGTGATAGTAAATACTAATAAAATGTGTTTTATCAAACTGAAGTACCCTATTTGTATTCGGAAGAGTCAATTAATTCATGAACAAATATTTGCCTGGAAAATCAATCAAATTATTATTATTTGTTCTTAAGGAGAAACAGAAATATTGACTTTTAAGATGACTGAAAGCACTGTTGTACAAACTTTATTTTTACCTCATTAGAACTGGACAATTTACAGTGGCAAAAAAACATAAAAAATACATACAAATTAAGGGCATTCAATCACAATACTGAGGTAACAATTTGGTTTTTTTTTTTTTTTGTTGTTGTTGTTGTTGTTTTGTTTTCTGGAAGCTAACACTTAGAGAAAGCAAAATCCTTGAACAGTTCACAGTGAGCAGCAACAGGCACTAAAAGTACTGTACCTGGATCCACAGTCATCACGTGTGTATTTGGCACCTAGACACTGGTTCTGTGGCAGGAGACACTACAGAACGTGAAGAAAAGGGAAGTCTTGCTTTCTGCAGTTCATGTTGCATGGAGAACACTGGATATACTCCAAATCCTCCTCTCTATTCATGTCCCATTGCTTTACTGTGTTCTGGACACTGGACCCTGACCTCTAAGAGCTCATGCCCTCTGTCCTCTGCGTTCTGATTGGTTTGACTAAATGTAAAGCAGATTCAAAATGAGAGCTTTAGGGAGAAACCAATATTCATTCATGAACAAAGCCCTAGAGAAAATTGGAATAGATAGCAGCTAGACAATATAATTCTAAATGGAAAAAAACTGAAGTCTTTTACTCTCAGATCTGGTACAAGACAAGGATGTCCTTTATCACCACTCCTATTCAATATAGTTCTGGAATCATTAGCTACAGCCACTAGAAAATAGAGAGAAATAAAAGGAATACGTAAAGAAGTTCAACTTTCATTGTTTGTAGGATAACATGATATTCTACTTAGAAGATCCAAAAACTCCATCAAGAAGCCACTACAATTTAATAAACAAATTCAGTTGCATAGCATGACACAACATGAAGGGCCCAGAAGGATGGCTCAGTTGTCCAAAGCGCCTGCTTAGGAAAGCTTGGGCGGCTTCAGGGACCGCGGTTCGATCCCCAGCACCACACGCTGCGCCAACCCTACCCTCAGGGCAGACTGAGCTGGCCATAAAAATAAATAATAAACAAACAAAAGTTCTGAAACAAGAAAAATAAAATAAAAAAAGGATACAGCATGAATACTCAAAGCCCAATACATTCCTCCACAAAGACAGAAAACTCATTTCAGTGAGAAAGTAGAGGAAAAATGCCCTTTGCAATAGTATCCAAAAAATGAAATACTTAAGAATTAATCTAATAAAGAAAGTGAAAGATGTATATAGTGAAAATTACAACCTTGTAAAAAGAAGAGATTGATGAGGCTTTCATAAAGGATATTTCATGCTCCTGGATAGCAAGAACCAACATTGTGATAATGGCCATATGACCAAAATTGTTACTGACATTTAATTCAATCCATTTCAAAAATCATCAATGAAATGATGATACACCCTGACTTGAAATTATACTACAAAGCTACTGTCATAAAATCAGTATAGTACTGGCAAAAAAGCAGACCATGCTTCCAGATCAATAGAACAGATTAAAAGATAAAAATGCAACTACAAACATACTAAGTCATCTTATCTTTGACAAGGGGGACGAACACATTCAGTGAAGAAAGATAGCCTCTTCAACAAATGGTGTTGGAAAAACTGGCTCTCCACATGCTGAGAACTAATGCTACACCCAGGTCTATCAGCATGCACTAAAGTCTAGATGGATTAAAGATATAAACATTACAGCTGAGTGTTCTTCTTAACATCCTTTTTTTGCACAACTTGGGAGTTTCTGATTTTCTTTACTTAAAATTGCAGGAGTTACAAACATTTTTAGGTTTAATCCTTGGCTTCTAGCTCTTGTTTGGTCAGTCATTGGAGTAGTTTTAGTCTACCTTCACTACTACTACTACTGCTACTGCTACTGCTACTACTACTAATAATAATAATAATAATTTTTATTATTATTGTATTTAGTGCACGGTCTACAGGGACTTGTAGTTATTCTCCTATTTTCAGCCTCCCAAAGAGCTAGAATTACAGGCTCATGCCACCAGTTTGTTGAACTTCCTTCCACATTGAATATGCTGACATCCTAGTAAATTCTAAACAATGCATGGGATTAAGAAAGCAAAAAAAAAAAATACATACAGTATTTTACAAAGAACAATTTAGAAGATGGTGTCAGAAACCTATCCATGTTTCTTGGCCTTCACTTCTCCATTGCATGTTTCTCTCAACAGCTCCTCAACTGAATCTCTATTTGGCTGCTAATGTCTAGTAGGTTCAACATTGGAGTAGATGGCCAGGTGGGAAGTCGTTGTATCCTTCACATCACTTTGAAAGCATTCCTCAGAGCCACTGACAGAGAGAATGACATCTATCTAATTCTCAGTTATTTGCCATCTTCGGCGGAATTACCTACAGTCATAATTCACACTGTCTTTCAGAGTTCTTTGGGAAGATTGGATTTATTGGCTTCCTTTTCTTCCCCCTGCCAAGCCAGTGTTGGTGATTTCTAGTATTATCTCAACACACACACACACACACACACACACACACACACACACACTCCCCATTGCATTAAATCATGTACCCACGCAAGCCTATCTCTGGAAGTTTGTGAGCAGTAGCAAGATATGTTTTTATTTAGAATTCTTTAGACCCAACCTGGGCATTGTGTGCAGAGCGATTTGAAGGGTTGTGGGGGCAGAAGCACCCATGATGGTTGTCAGTCATATGACCATGACGATTACAGCTGCATTAACCAAAGAGGAGGCAATAGGGCTTTCCTTTCAAAAGCACAATAACCAAATCGTCATTACTGGTTATCACTATTTATCCAAAGATATCGTGTATCAGGTTATATGTGAAAACATGGCATGGGAGTTCCTGCTGCTGTCTTAATTTTAGAGGGGAGAGAAATGCGATCAGGACAATAGCACGAAATATGTAAATTCTCAGGGAAAGCTCCAGTCTGTTCAGAGCTCTAGCCCTTTCTCCTGCATGACATCTGTCAGAGAAGTTGTCAGATGTCAGATTGAAAAGTAAAGACAGAATTAACCTTTCGTCTAGTATGAAGGGAATAGACACAACAGCCATGAGGAGACAACACTTTTGAGAAATTTGTGAGCAAATGAAAATTGCTATTGCACAGTAAGCATAAAATGAGGATTTTTAAATTTTTTTGTTTTGTTTCATTTTACTCTTTAATTCAGGAGATTGCATTTTCTTTTACGTGATGAGCAAGGAAAGGCTTTAGAAACAGCATTTGATGCTATAGGAGTGAGAAAGAATGCTTGATCAAGGATCAAGGCTGGTAGCAAAAGGAAATTAAGGGTACAAGATACTTATTTTAAATAATAAGTAACTCACAAATAGATGTTAATTTTAAAATGTTCCAAAAATATAGCCCGATATAACTGAGTAAGTCTAGTCCCATGTTGACTTATTTGCTACAGTTACAGATTTTACTACGTCTTGTATGTCTATGTGTGCATGTGTGCATGTGTGTGTACATATGTGTGTATATATGTGTGCTGAAATGTGGATCTTTGCAATGAGCTAGTACCCTCTGGCTGGACTCTGATTTGTGATGTGTTTCAGCCTCTAAGATGCTGAGATTACAGATGTGCTCCAAAACACCAGCTCTCTAGTATCTTGAAAGATACACTATTGCTTAGCTTTTCGAATACAAATTTGCAAAATCACTCATAAACTGCAAATTCTAGTCCTTCAGATTTATTTCTCTCAGGAAATCTTACTATTCAAGGATCAATTTTATTGTAATGTACTTTTTTTGGAAGACAATCTGCCTAGTCACTGCAGTTCTTATCTTAAAAATTCACAATTGATTTTTTTGGTACCAGATATTCATAAACACAAATATTGAATTTTAGCTAAAATTGGTTACTTGTCTGAGACATTTGCAAGCATTTTTGTGCTAAGCGGTCTTTCCACTTGCAGGGACTATGCTCCACAAACTCACTGGGGACAGACTTACCCCCACCAAAAAGAGTCCTAGGGTGCATCAAGAGAATATCTTAACAAAAATATATTTCTAAGATGTCAAATGAAAAATCCGCTCTGTTTTACAACACTGACTTTTATACGGAAAATATGAATGATCAGCTTACCTGCCTAACACCTGAGAAATGTGTCAGCTGAAGGGTTCGAGACACTGTACATACACTAAAGAGTGAGAATTCAAGGTGTAAATGAAAGCAGTGCTAATAACATATGAAAACAAAATACTACTGGCGAACTTATCATAAAGATTGATAAAAAGCTTCTCAAATCAACAGAATTCCCACATCTATATTTGTACATGTTTTTCTAAATATTAAAGCTCATGCACCTATTGTGAATATTTTGAGGCATAAGAAGACTAACTGGGACATACCTAGTATTTTTTAGTTGTTCAATGTGCTGTCACAGAATAAAGTTGTAATGTTTGGCAGAAATGATACAGTTTCAGAATTCAAACAAAGAAGGCACTAAGAATAATTAATTCAATCATTTACTAATGGAAATAATAATGAATTTGATTATTTACTATGTTATTTTATTGAAAAACAGATATGTGAATAAAGACAACTGTGTTCCACAACTATAGAGTAAGATATTGGACTGATCATGAGGACAATCTGAATTTTTAAATTCAAAGCAAGATTTATTTGATTTCTTTCCATTGCTATAGTTTATCACAAGGATATTTATCTAGTCATCTGTAACTCTATTGGGAAGCAGTTCACTTAGCAGGAAAGTAAGTTGTACTCATCCTGGCCTTAAAATAAAATAGAGGAATAATACCTTTGACAGTATACTCAGCATAATTTGAAACTATGCCAAGGTCCAAGCATAACTTAATAGAGAGAATGGAGAATCATCGATGACCTCAGTGGGAATGTACAAGCAGGACTTTATGTTGAAAAAAATTCAGCCAGTATGAATTATAAAAGTACCACTAATCATGATGAATAGGTTAAATATTCAAAGCAAGATATATTTGAAGGGAATTGTGGAAGAAACCTATAAATATCTGAACTTTCTACAAAATTTTATAGTAGCTAAAGGAAAGACTGATGGATTAATTTATATAAAATATGGACTATATGTTTACACATATCAACATCAGCACCAAAGTTATAGGAATAACTTAGTGGTTCATTATTTTCATTTTTATTTTAAAAATTATTGTTATTATTAACATTAGTTAATACATTGCATAATGTAGTCTTCATCATAGTTGTTCAGAGTATAAAATGTAGATGTGATTTCTTCTCTAATCATCATTAATACAGATCTTTCTTTCCATTGTACAAAGAGAAAGTAGCTGTATATTCAGTCTAATAGTCCATAACAGCAGTGGATTATCAGTTCGTCTGACATTATCAAGGTGTATCGGTACTATTTTGAAAATTGTTATGTTAAAAAAATATCTGTGTAAGCCGGGCATGGTGGCGCACGCCTGTAATCCCAGCACTCCGGAGGCTGAGGCAGGAGGATCGGTGTGAGTTCGAGAACAGCCTGGGCTACAAAAGTGAGCTCAAGGCCAGCCTGAGCTGCATAGTGAGACCCTGTCTCAAAAAGACAAAAAAAAAAAAAAAAAAAAAAAATCTGTGTCACAATGTGTATTCAATGTGTATTTGCTCTTCTTTTACATTCTAAAGAGGTTTTAAACTTTAGGATATCAAGAATTGATGGAAAATACCTGTTTCACATTATGTCTAAGGCATTTGATATTCAGAAAGATAGTGATCTTAAGCTCAAGTGCCTAAGTTATAGGGAATAATATCATTAAGCTTCTCTTCTGGATGGTTAACAACTACAGTTGGCAGTCCAAATAATTAGAGAAAAAGAAGGAATGCAAGTATATCCCATATTTTGGCTGTAGGCCTTCAAGTCTGTAGAATACAGGAAATAAAAGAACCTGTACACTAACAGCATATAACTCAGTGGATTCCCAAATTTCCTGTTCAAGGAGATTATGGGGCCACAGAGGAAAGTGACTGATGATGTACAGTGTGCATAAGAAGAGTCACCTAGAGAGAAAACATTCTCTCAGGCTTCCACAAAAGCAAATTGGACAAGCAGTGATCATAACTCATACAGATGGCTGACACTGACAAAAGTTTTGCAAACCACAGTACGTGGTTTCAAGGTAAATCCTGAGGGGATTTGACTGACACTGTTAGATACAAAAGCTATCTGTATCTTTTATAATGTAGGTCTTGCTTTATGTAGGTCTTAACCATCTAGTAGAAAAGTCTAACATGAGGCGTAAAAAGGGAAGCCATATTAATATGCCAAATTTTAAAAGGCTCAAGTCAACAGCCTTTATTATTTTCTCTTTATTCTATGAATACAAGCAGTCTTTTATGGATTAGATAATAAATGCAGTGCATTCTCTGTGTAGAATCAGAATATATCAACAGTATTTGACCTAATGCTCTAGCTGTAAATGTCATTATAAAACACAGAGTAGTTCTGTCTGGTTATTATATACCTTTGGTTTCTCTTGATGGGTGTTCAATTGCCCTTGATGAGAAGCTGATCTTACTGGTGAATCTTCCAAGTAGGGGTTTAAAGAATGTAATAAAAGCCAGCATTGTAGAGTCATTGTGTCAACTGAGTTATTAAAAGATAGCACATGCTACTGCTTGATTCTTTTATCCAATAGCGTAACAAGTTAGAATTATTTTAGTAGGGGTTACTATTTTAATATATCTATAAAGACAATAGTGTTCTGTTTTCTAGGAAGACTTACTACAATTTGTTCAATTTCTACCAAATTTGGAAATGACAACAACAACAAAAAGCAACATTGACAAAAGTAAAATGAGTTCTATGAGAAACTGAGGGAATAAACAAATGAAACTAGGACATTAAACTATTAGATTATTACATAAGGAATATTTACTTGATGGTGGAAGAGAATAGCGATTAATGAATTTATTGTAGGAGAAGCACTGATTTGGGTATTCCATAGAAGACTCAGTAAGTTTAATATTGTCAACAGTTTATCGTGTTAAATTCAAGTCATGGAAAAGTAAGACTGACACATTTGGTTTCAGAGAAATATAAACAGCAACATGCTGTTCTTGGGAACACACAGCACTTTTCATGTTTTCTGTTTATTTTATGAGAGTCTGGAAAGATGCTTTGTCCCATACACACACACATTCAATAAGTATTTGCTGAGTGAATAAAATTCCCCATGACATATACTTTACTTAAACTTCAATGCAATAGAAGTAATTTGTGGAGTTATTATCTGTTACTCTGTATTTAAAATGGAAATGTTGCATAGTCTGTATGATTAAATTGCCTCTCCACAACGTATGCTTTTGGTTTGTGCAATGGACTCAAATAGTTTATATTAATTTCCAAAATTATCAATTACATATTACAATATTATTTAGAGTTAAAGAGTTTCTGACTGGCTTCTTTGTTAAGAAGATAAATAATTCAGTATAAAATGAAAATATACAAAGTGCTTTGAAAGTCAGCCAGGAAACAATGGTAAAGTTGACAAATGAAAAGACAGGTAACACCATTAATGTTTTAGAGGTTAAAAATTAAAATGTCTCCATTTTCCAAGGAAATGCAAAGTACTAGAATGTCTTGGAGGGCCTGGGGAACAGCTCAGTGGCATAAGCATCTGGCTGGCAAACACCAAGGTCCCAAGTTTGATCTCTGGTACCACCAAGTAAACAACGAAGATAAAATAACAACAACAACAAAAAAAATACATTAAGTCTCTTGGAGAAAGTGATTAGAAGTACACCTTATAAATTCACATGTGTGTTTATCATATAATCAACATATTCTGCTCCTGGGATTTCTGAGAATAATGAAAATATGTGGCCACACAAAACACGAACGAGATTACGTATAGTAGCTCTCTATGCAACAACTTCAAGTGGAAAATAACTGCAACTTCCATTCTAGAGTGAACAAGTGAATGAAAATACTCCACTGTGATGTAGGCATAAAATGAAATGCAATTTAATAAGAAAAATGAATTATTAGTACATATGAAAGTAGGAATTTAAGAAAAAAACACTAAGTGAAAGAAGCTAAATTCAAAAAGCTTAACTTCATCTGGCATGATAGCTCAGGGCACTAAAGTGCCTGCTTAGGCAGGGCAGAGTGGCTGGGGTGTGATCACCAGCATGCAGTTCTGGCTCCACTCTAGCGCACACTGAGATTGCAATTGAGACTGGGCATGATAATGTGCACCAGTCATCCCAGCAATTGAGTGGCTGACAACAGGAGACTCACGACAATTCTTATCTACATAGTCAGACCCTATAAATCCTGTAGTTCTTGTCCTAAATACAGAAAGAAAGAAAAAATCTTAACTTAGGATCCATTTATATGAAACTCTGGAGAACTCAAAACTGTAAGAACAAAAGACAACCAGGAACTCGACCCAGGGGATTGATGACAAGAGAATTGGGTTGCTTGGGGAGTCTTAATTTCTGATGGTGGAGTTGATGATGTAAGCATTGTTTATTGTCAAAACTCACAGACATATACAGGCTAAATTGGTGCTCATCACCTTTTAAAATTTTAATGCAATAAAGTTGAATAAAAAGTGATTCTCAGGCATATATTTGCATAGATCTATGTTCGAGTCAGAAAATTATATTCATATTCAGCAGAGTTGGTCTTATAGGGCCTCTCCTTGGCAAACACTCTCTTCTCCCTCCATTTACAGAAGAGCATCCATTTCCATTACTTTTCTGTGAGCTTGACACTGTATGCAATTTTTATGTTTATCTAGCTTCTGAATTGTAGCAGAAAGCATTTTGCGTTAGCTCCATTAACCATGTTCCAAAAATAGATGCTCTATTTTAGAATTACATACAAAATATTACAATTATATATATATATATATATATATATATATATATATATGATGTTAATTTCTGTGAAAAAGCATTGAATAATAATGGACTCAAAATAGGAAATCAAGATCTACTCACTGCCTAAAGCTTGCACTGAGCCCAATCGCTGGTAAATCATAATTCAGTATTTGTTTCCCAAATTTTTTAATGAGCAGGATATTTATATATGCATTATTAAACAACATGCTTTTTTACATAGCATTTTGAACTAGAGAAGTTTGCATCAGTTTACATACATAGATATTAGGCTGTCACTGTGATACATGCAAACAAAATAAATGTCCTGTAACTTCTTAAATTCTTTCTAAATTGTGGAGGACTTGAGTGTTTTCTGATTTTGATAGTTTCTATTGCAAAAATAAGGCATATTCTATTAGTTATGTGAAGATAGTACAAATATAATATAATATCTTAGGCTCATCTCTTGTCCGAATATAGGTTCTACTATGCTCTGCTTGCTGTACCATTGTAGAAATAGAAATGCATGCGAGAAGCAACATGGGTGCTTTTTTGTGAACAATGGATGCGATTATTTTAAAATTTCACTCTACTTTTTCATGAAATAGACTCTCTTTTTTTTTTTTTTGTGGGACCAGGGTTCGAATTCACGACCTTGCACTTTCCCAGCAGGCACTTGTGCCTCGGAGCTATCTCCCCAGCCCCTAGATTCTCATATTATTGCATATATTCTAACTAACTTTACTAAAGTTTATATGGTCAGAAAATTGTCATGCCTACCCACTGTAGCATGACCAGCACTGGCACTGAAGGTTTAGTCACTGTTTTTAAACATACAAAAGTCTCTTGGGCTGGCCCAATTGTCATTTCAGCTTAGTGTCCAGAGCTCAGACCATTCTAAACTAACAACGGCAAAAGTTTCTCTCATTGCTTTTCACAGAATACTGAAGCTCCCCTCAGCTATCTTGTCTCTCCACACCTTCAGTGACTACTATTACATAAGTGAAGAAGGAGTATTGCTGCCTTAAGGCATCATTAAAAGCTTCAGAGAAGAGACTATGGTTTATGATGAGGCATGGGTTTCCAAGGAAAAAAAAATGGAAGCCAGTTGTATACGGGAGAAAATAAAACCTGTGGAAAACACCTGCTATACTACTTACTGATCAAGAGACCACTCTGAGAAAGCACACTGGTTTTGTGACTTTCAGCAAACAGCTTATTGTGGGTGGCCTTCACCATGGACAGCAAATGCAAGTTGTTGTGAACTCAAAGAAAAGGAGAAATAATAAAATTGTCACTTTACATTTCCATTATGCAATTCTTAGCTTTCATTTTTGAAATGATGTTTCCTCTGTCATCAGCAGCTGTGAAAACAACACTGCATTCAAACATGTTTTGAAGAGCTAGCAGTCTAAACACTTTGAGGAATCTGGTGACAGAAGTAATAAAGGGAATTCCGGGTCTTAGAATAATGTCAGCTGTCTATTGATCTTGAGACATGGTAGTGAAAGGGGAGAAGGGAAGATGGTAACACTGAGGGACAGACAGGATCCCGTGACATGTAACTTTTGACATATCACTCTGACTTTCTCGAGTACTTCTCTTCTTTTTGACACAAAAACGATTTCCAGCTTTGACTTATGTCTTCTTTGATCCAGACATATTACCAAGATGTTCTTTACATTGTAATGTGTTCTTTTAAAAACATCTGTGTATCAAGCTCACTTCTGACTACCACTATATTAGTTTTTCCTTTGTGGTAATGTTGGGGACTTGTACTCAACAGGTATTTAATCTCAGGCTTCTGATTCATTCTCAAATAGAAAAAAAGAAAGACATATGCTCATACACAGAAACAGACAGACAGAGAGAGACAGATATATAGAGAGAGGAACTGGAAGGAACAGAGAGAGAGAAAGGAATAGAAAGGGAGACAAAAATACAGAGAGACAATGAATGAATGAATGAATGAATGAATGAATGAGTGAATGAATGGGAATAGGAATTTCTCACTATCACTTGCAGTACAATTTACGGATGCTGTAATTAGAGGAAAATTTTAGCTCCCTTTGCTTTCTAGTCCTCCTCACATAAACTGCTCATTCATGTCTTTGAGCACAATTTCTGTTAGATGCCTGCTCTCAGTTGACATTCAACGTGATGAATGTGTGATATTCAGTGTGTGATATTTAATTCATTTGAACTTCTTTCCTTGTCAATGCTTCCTGAATTATACTGTAATAAGACAACTTATAAAATTGTAAAACCCCATCACCTCCGCCACCACCCTTGGCACCCTTTAAGTTTGGGAGTAAAAGCATAAGTTTAGGATCAAATGGATAACCCTGAGTAACTTGAAATACCCAGGCTATCCTAGAGAAAAACTCACACTGATATAGATAATGCCATAATGCCTACAGATCACGGTGATAAACAGGACTCCATAAACAACCTGGAAAATAGACTACTCAGTGTAGTGGCTGTCTCGAGATACCAGGCCCTCATAGGCCTTCAATTAAGACAAATTCTACTTTAGCAGTTTTATTTTCTCAACTTTGTCTTAGAAAACACAGAATGCATTGGAAACACAGCTCAGCTGGAAAGGAACAAAGTTACAAACAACTTTTTATGATCTTTATAAAACAAGTTTGCTCTTTAATGAAAGAAAGATCATGATGAATAATAACAAATCTAATATTCATCACCACATTTAATGAGTGCCATGTCATGACAAGATTATTTCTAGTAATTTGTGTAGATAATGTTAGACATGTGTTGTGATTCTGGAGAGGTGATATTAACCTAATATATTTTCTGAGCCTTTAACCAAAAACACTGTACCTAACATATTAAGGGACATCATTCCAAATATAGTGCATGATAGTGCAAGGTATTATGAAGAAGGTACCTCAAGATTCTGACTATCTTTCTACTAACGAATAGAATTTATGTAGCATAAACAGAAGGATAAATATCATACTGCAAAATGATTTTATAGAAATACACATGTGTACCTCATAAGGGACTAATAAAGACTACATCAAAACAGAAGCTAGGCTTTTCCCAAGTCTCTTATGTCGAGAAATTGCTGGGATATTTTTTTCCTACAAATGCCTTCCCTGCTATCTCTAATTCCAATTAAATTTATAAGCAGTGAGCTCTGTGTTTTTTCTAGACACATACCAGAGTGGGTGATGCCAGTCCTGAGAAACAAATAGTCACAGATATTACTGACTCTCCTTGAATAGATGTTTTAATCTTTTAGGACTGTAATTCCTAGAGAAACATAAACTGTATAGGGGAAACAATACAGTATAAATTTTCACAGAGGCTAGAGAGAGATTAAAGGGATCTGACCTGGGGAAGGCCGTATGAAAGCAAGGGGCAAAGTCGCTGACCAGGGACACGGTCTTGAGGATGGATACAGGCTCCGCGGGCTACTGCCAGGAGGGTGGGTGGTGCTGCGACTGAGGCATCCTGAAACTCATTTCAGCATTTATTCCTTAGTGATGTTGAGTTCATTGGTAGAATTGAGCTACAAGACAGACTTTGCATATTTACTGAGGTGAAGAGAGCTCAACTTACACCAAATTTAGGAAAATTTTCATATATGTATAGTTTTTCTCCCCTTTTCTGGTAAATCCAGTTACACACATCATATGCCACTTAAAATTGTGCCGATGACACTCAAGATTTTTTTGTTTGTTTGTTTTTGTGCTTTTCTTTGTTTCAGCGAACATGTATTACTCTGTGATGAGACGCACATTTTTCTCTTCTTGCAGTGGCTACGCTGCTCCTCATAACCCTCGGTGTGTTTTCCCCTCAGCCGCTGTGCACTCAAGCACAGACTCCATCTTTAATAGCTCACTGGAGACCTCCCAGTGTCCCCCCCCCACACCCCGTTCCTCCTGCATGCTTCCACTACCAGGCCAAGCATAGATATCTACTGGTTCTAATGGCATTTTCTATTGATTCTGACAACAGTACTATTCCCATGAGCTGGCAAGATAGCTCAGCAGACTAAGCACCTGTGTGGCAAACACCAGAATCAAGGTTCAACCCCTGGTCCCAGATGCTGTGCCAAGCTGACAACCAGGGCACACTGAGCCAATAACCAAGTCTAGGTATGGTGGTGCATGTTTGTGATCCCAGCACTGCAAGACTGAAGACAGGAAGATCAATACAAGTCCAAGCTGTATAGTGAGGCCCTGTACCAAATGCACAAAAATGGAAAAAAAAAAAAAAAAAAAAGACTATTCTGGGTGTGTCTTAGTAAACTGTGATTTTCTTCTTCATGGATCCAATTTGGGGCATTTTGGTACCTATTATATTTTCACTGGATGTTAAACAGAATGAGTTTTTTTGTATTTGAGGTTGAATGTTTCTGTGTTCTTAAAATGCTTTTAGATTTTATTCTGTGATGCAAATAAGTTATGAAGAAATACCTTTCTGCTTTTAAAGTTTCCCTTAGTAAGTTTGGAGTAATG
Source organism: Myocastor coypus (assembly GCA_004027025.1). NCBI lineage: Eukaryota > Metazoa > Chordata > Mammalia > Rodentia > Myocastoridae > Myocastor > Myocastor coypus. The sequence goes on from PVJA010001868.1 coordinate 104,880, forward strand.
TTTAGTCTAGGGAGATTTTTTTCCACACCAGAGGGACATCATCTAATGAATCCAAGAATTTTCTGCTCAGGCCAGTGCACACACAAACTATCCATGGCCCTACATGAGTTCTGGAAGTCTTTCTGCTTTCTGTTTTGAGGGGCTCTTGTGTTAGTTTCCTCAGATTAAGGTGATACTATTGTTCAGTGGAAGACTGAAGCAGAGGACCCAGAGAATCTCCAAAGCTCTTTCTGAGTATATATTTTTGTCTTCTATGTTATTATGGCATATGAAATTTCGCTGTCTTTGCTTTTATGAAATCTTATGCCACTCATGTAAATCTAAATTTAACATTCACTTAAGTTTAATGATCACATTTCTGTTTTCCAAAGCAAAGTTATTTTTGAGTGGAATTTGAAGACCAATGAGAAGGTATAGGATTATTGTAGATTAAGAATTGTGGGGATCTTAACCAAACACTGCAAAGAAAGAGGAAAAGAACTCATGGATTTAAGAGCTATTTAGGAGGGAAAATTAAGAAAACTTGTTTATCAGTTAAATATTGTGTGGCAAACTAACAACTGCTGGTCAACTTGTAAATCCCAGCTGAATGAAACAGTATGGTGCTGGGTGTGGAAAATTGCTGCCAGCAGCATAAGATACACAACTAGAGAAGAAGAGAAGCTGTTATGAGCTGTCGGTGTTGTCAGGGAGCTGTTGGCTTTCCTGTGTGTTACCGGTTCTTCTGAAAGAGCTTATCTTTACATTATTGTAGGAGCTCAGGACCTTGTTGCTGAAAGTGGCTCAAGTTCACATTAGGGGAGCTCTCTTCCTTACTTTCAGCATTACTTCTTGGATCCAGAGGGGAAAATGGTTCTCTGTTCAATCTCCTGGAGAAGCTTGCCATGCTGGTTTTCCTGATGCAGACTCGGCTGTTCTCATCATCAGAGAAACAAGGGACCTCATTGTTGATGAGAATGATTGTGTGGTTTCCCCTTCAGGGGGACTCTACTTTTCACTTTGATCTTTGCTTTCTTTAGGGCAGATCCTTCAGCCTGCTAAGACAGATCCTTCATCATGCTAACACAGACTCTCTAGCTTCCACCACTGACCTTTGAAAGGCCTTCCAAGTGCAGATCCATGAAACAGGCCTGCATGAGGTATTGTCATGGTCTCTTGGCCTCCTGTTGGACTTCTGGAGTCCACTGTGATAGGCTCTTGGTCTTCAGCTGCATTCTTGTAGGACATTGCCATGGGATTGAGGCCTTTGGCTGGACACTCGGCTTTTAGTGTGTGGGTATATTTCCTGTACTCTTTTTGTATATGAATAATTACACGAGTAAAAATAATTCCCTAAATTGTATGTTCTGTGTTGTTCCCATTTCAACCCCAAACTACAACACATGGATCTGAGAAAAAAACATAAACTGAGGCTGGTTCATAGGCTCTCGGCCCAGGTGATTGGGGGAAAATCACATTTTCATCAAAATAGAAAATGAAGAGTGAAACGCCTGATCATATAATTATCTTTAGATCAAATGATGGATGCAAGAGAGGCAACATATTAAATTATTTCAGTAGGAGACTAATCAGAAAGTTATTGATATTAAATGATATTTTTGTTTGTCCTCAGATTATCAATAAGTTTCTAATGAGAAAATAAATACTTTTCTGATAAATATTGTTAGAATAATTCAAAGTATGATGTGCACTACTGTATGTCTTACTGTAGTTTGGAAGCTGAACACGTGTCAAAGACCTTTGTGTTAGAAGTTTAGTTCCCAGCACAAGGAAGTACTGTTGTAGTAGAACTCTGGGGGTGAGTTTCCTAGTTGAAGGGACCTCGGTCAAGGGCAGGGAGTGCTTTTGTGGACACCATGAGGCCAATGACCTCTGCTCTTTCTCTTCCTCAGTAGTATAGGTTGAAATCTGCTCTTGCTCTACCAGCCCCACAGCCGTGGGTCAGCTACCCATGGACTTAGTTCTCCAAACCTCTGAGCCAAAATAAACTTTCATTAAAAAAAAAAAAAGAAAAGAAAGCACAGGAAAGGAAAACCTAAACTGAACAGAAAATAAGGATGTCCTGTTTAATTTTCTATACATTAAGCTTCAGATGAATGTGAAGTATCTAAGAGAATATGTAAAAGCATTCTGGCTTACTACAATTCTATTCATCAAATAGCGATGGTAAGTGAGGCTATTTGTTAGGATTAGGAAGGAAATGGTGAATAAATGCAGTGACATTTGTCGGGGAAACACAAGAGAGCTGTGTGCATATAGAATATTTGTTGATAGAAATTATTAAATTAATACACTATAAAGTCTAAAATTTCTGGACATTTCTAAGAGTGAAAGTTAGTATAGATAAAATAAAAGGTGTACATCTTTTTCTCCAAAAATAAAGCTGCCCAGTCATTTTCAGAAACTTTTGAACCCTCCACCTACTATAACATTCTGGCCAGCTCTGTCTGGCAGCCAAACTAATTTTCTCCTTCTGCTTCAAAGTAGAAGATTAGAAGCAAGGAGGGAACTGTTAAAGGCAGTTATATTTTCAGTGGTGTGGAGTGATCACTGACAGTTTGACAAGGAAGACAGGGAAACAAAATATATCAAGCGCAGCTAAGCCCCACAGTTTTGGTTCTAGATATATCACAAGCACTGGTTTTCCTTGTGTATCACAAACCAACATAACATTGTTTGTTTACAGTTATTCTTCCCTGTTTCAAAAGTTTCAATAAAATGAAAAAATGCTCATTTGTTTGTGCAATAAAAGTATAATATGCATACAAAATGTACATTTAATAGATTTTATAATGTAATTTCTTCAAAGGTTCAGTAGATTCATTCAAACACACACATCCAGTTATTGGTATGGTAACATATACTAAGAGTATTGGTTACCAATTATTCAGACTATGATAGGAAAGCTAACTAGTTATATGCAAATAGGGTGATCAAATAGAAAACTGAAGTTTGTTTCTTTTGGGTTCTTTGGGGGGCAGGACCGGGGTTCAGACTCACGACCTTGCACTTGCCAGGCAGGCACTTGTAGCATGGAGCTATCTCCTCAGTCCCTGAAGTCTTTAGAGAAAGAAATAAATAATATCTTAATCTATTTAACTTAATTTACAACTCATCTCAAATTTTTTTGGGTACCACTGACCATGAACAAAAGTGGTGGCCATAGTAATTTTATTTTTTTCATATTTACTTTTATCTTTTTTTTATATACCTACTCTGTATCAAGATTTCTAAGTAGTTTGGTGCACATGGCACATTCAAGGATAAAATGAAGCCCATTACTTTTAGGAATAAACATGGCAGAGAAAGGGATCAGCTTGGCAAAGGTGTATGCCATTTCTGAGTATATAAACTTGAATAAGGACTGATTCTTTTACAGGCTCTCATCCTAAAGACATGTGGCAAATACCAACAATCAAATGGAAAGAAAACAAGAGAAATTCACAGACAATGTTTCTGAATAATCAATGGAAAGAATATGAAGAACTTATAGTTAAGTACATGTGCTTATAAACTACATGAGCATTTAAAAATATTTCAACAATGTCTTAGTTACTTTTTTACTTGTTGCTGGGACAGATACCCAACACCCAAAATGAAGGAAGGAAAGGTTTATTTAGCTCACAGTTACTGGAGGTTTCAGTCCATATTTGGCTGGCCCAAGGCAGAGTGGAACAGGGCAGAGAGCATCCAGTTCATGGTAGTGGAAGAGCAACAACAGTGACAGAGGCAACAGAACAACCAGGGGAGCAGAGAGCAATAGGTAGTCTGTCTCTCTGTCTCTCTTTAAATTATATCAGGCTCTCTGTCTTAGCCTATCCACCTCAGGCCACACCTATAGTCTCAGCACTACTCAGACTATAATCCCAAGAGCAGTAAAACACGTAATCCAGTGGATCATCGTTCAAGTCTCAAACTCTAGAAGTCCCCGCCTATGACTCTATCAGGCTTTGGGGGGACAACTAGACAAACTGTAAAATAAAAATGACAAACAGTAAAATAAAATGACAAACAGTAAAATAAAAACAGAGGACAAACTTGTTTCTGTGACTAAAACAGTTATGAAGTACATACACAGTTGTTTCAAAGTATTTAGTGTATTAAATAATTTAAAATATAAAAAGCCCTGTAATACAAAATAAAAATATAGCATATATCGAATAATTATGTTCTAATTAGCTAATGGCAATAAGAGATTAATTAAATTAGGACCTTATTGATATAAAGTTGAAATAAGAGATAAGCAGTTAATGATGTATTAGAAACAATAAAAGAAAAAAATTGAAGCTACAGAATGTTCAGTGTTGTCAAATGTAAATGTATCTTAGGCTTCAGAGGAAAGGGGCAAACAGATTAGAAATGAAATTATATATATATATATATATGTATATATATATATGAAATTATATACATACATATATGAATAGATAGCAAAGGTTTTAAGATTTTCCATGTTTGTATACTAATGAAACACATACAATGAAAAAATTTAAAAATTAGCCTGTGTTAGGAAGAGCAATGTGGGTAGATAAAAATAGTGAGAGTAGAGATATATCAGCAAAGGATATGAAATTGTAGTGGCACTGTACAACATAATGACTAGTTTTTCTTTAAAAAATAATACAATTGGAAAAATATAGTTGTTAATAAGGTGAGCCTCTTGATCTAAGAAAATATTAGATTCCGCACAGTACAAGGGGTTACTGACTCTAAGCAAAATAACTCAAAAGAGAAGAAAGTCTGGATGCAAACTTGTCTTCCCTTCTTCTGCTCGACATAAAGTCACCACAGCTCAACAGGGTCGGCAGTGTGATCCACTCAGACTTCGACACCGAGCAGTCCCACTGAGAACTAAAATCTCACAGCACATGTGGAAGGGGCAACTATCTCAGAACTCTGTTTATGAAGTCATCATAACATTGCTTCTAAAATCTGAGGAAGAAAACTGAAAATGGACGCCAAAATGCTCGATAAAATTTAGCAAATTTAGAGCATCACATCTTCAACAATAGTACAGGCAAAACTAAGCTTCCTAGGAATAAAGTGAGGATTTCTCTCTATAGGGACAGTCTGTACTGTGAGTTACCAACAAATAAAAGTAAGAAAGCTATTCCATGATTTTCAAAGTTGATAACTTTTTAAGTTGCTAGGCTACATATGTAAATATAACCTCTACAAACCATGAGCCATGGTAAACCTTTCCTCCTTGAACTGCTGGATGTTGGGTATTTTCTCCCAGCAACAACAAGGTAACTAAGACAACATAAGTGACCACTGAAAATGTTAAACATGAGATGAGAAGCACGATGCATTCAGAAGAGATTGTGTCTACTATTACAACCTTTAACACTACTTAGAAGTATCATTTAATAGAACAGAAAAAAATGGGTAAAACCTTTGAAAAGGGAAGCAAAAATATCACTAACTGATAAATTTGGGTCAACAATTAAGAAGTGAAAATAGAGAATCACTGTCATAAAAGTACATTAAGAAGCAGGATTAATATGTAAAATATAAATTATACGGGTTGGAGAGATAGCTCAGCAGTCTAAGTGCCTGCGTGGCAAGCACAAGGACCCAATTCAATCCCCAGTACCTCATGCTGTGCCTACCACCAAAATACCTGTAATCCCAGCACTGGGGAGGCTGAGACAGGAGGATCACTATGAATCCTAGCTGTACCAAATACATAAATAAATAAATAAAAGATTAACAATAACAACAAAAATATAATTATAAATGTATATAGGCAAATAACCAACAGAAAGTATGACACATATTAACACTTTAAACTTTTAAGAGAGTGATGTTATTATTTCCTTTTAGGAATTCTAAAGCTAAATACTCTGAAGATACAAATTTTTACTAAATTTATACATGGTAATTTATATGTCTATTACATATGAATAATAATGCAAGTTTATATATCTATATGTTCACTCCAGTTACTAAATTTCTCCATTTTTATAAAACAGAACGTTTATATCACAGATAATTTATATCAGAACAATAAAACTACTCAAATTTATGTCTTACCTGATGTTAAGATTTTATAAAGGCCTAATAATTAAAATAATTTTCTTAGTGCACTGAATTATAGATTAAGAGAATAGAGCTAGAATATACAATATATATTTATGTTGTAAATAAATATGATTATATGAATAGATATAAAAAAGATAATGTGTCTCTACTCACCCAGATATGGAGACATGTGGCTCTACATTTATTTATTTATTTATTTATTTATTTTTGTGGGCTGGCTCAGCTTGCCCTGAGGGCAGGGCTGGCACAGCATGTGGTGCCAGGAATCCAACCGCGGTCCCTGCAGCTGCTTAAGCTTTCCTAGGCAGGCTCTTTAGACCACTGGACCATCCTGCCAGCCCCCGTAGCTCTACTTTTAGAGATTTGTTTTTTCTCAAGAAGCTAGTAAAACTACTGATACTGTCACAGATAGTTTGTAGTTTCATGTCATATGTAAGGTTTTGTTTAGAATCCTGGGAGATAGGTGAATAATAAAAATGTTTAGAAGATTTTTCTCTAATTAAAAGTTATATGTGAAATGCTTTCTTTGAATGGAGACACTATTTAAGACTGAGTTTAAAGATCTAGTGGGTAATCAGAAGTCAGCTGTTTATTCTCTGTATCCTAAAATTTGCCAAGGGCCTATGAAGATGTAAATTAGGACATGCTTTATTTCACTTCGTTAGGAAAGTTTTCAGAATCGTCTGCTGCATCTTGGGTTGTAAATATCCACTTTCTCAAACTGAGGACAGACATTACCTTTCCTCTCTGGTCCACCAACTTCATCTATCCAGAGACAGAGCAGCTTTGAAAGGAGCTTTAGAATTCTAAGGAAACCAAACCACACTTCTCAATAAAAATTCTCCTCCTCCTACTTTTATGCAGAATTCCCAGCTGACAGCTTTGCACATTACCATAGATAATGAACAGTGGTGGATACTGTGTGTTTGTGATATTGCCTTCTAGGTACCCACAATATTTAATACTCTCACGTGGTCCTTTCCTCATATGAGTGTGTGCATCTTCACATTTTATATTTATGATACACCTAGCCTGTTATCAGGTCACCTTTTTCATTGTGCTCTGTCTACTTTTAGACTGATTCGAGAAAGAACAATAAACCTTCACTGTCCGGAAATTCAAAGGACGGATGTGATGTAATATGATAGTATTAGTTATAGAAACATTGTAAATATTTTATTTTGAAATTAAGCTTTCATAAATAATAATTTTGGATAAATAATACACATTTATAATCTAATAAATATTGAAAAATCCTTTAATTCCCTCAACATTATTTTATTATGTATTTACCACAGGTTCTACAGGGTTTCACTATGTAGATCAGACTCATAGTGATTCTTCTGTTTACAGCCTCCCAAGTACTGGAATTACAGGCTCATACCAGCACACCCAGTCTCAATTGCCATTTCAGCACACACCAGGGGTGGGGCAGGCACGGTCCCCACGGATCAAATCCCTGCTGCTGCACTCTGCCTAAGCAGGTGCTGCAACAGTATTTTAATATGAAGTATTTCTTCATCCTATTAGGTAGAAAGAAAATATAAGAAAATCAAGTGAGTTTATAAACATCTCACAGACGGTGCATGCTATTTTTTTTTTGAATTTATGTTTTATATTAAAAATCCGGTATTTTCAAGTTTAAAATAATGTTCAGTTGGGAATGAAGAGTAGCACCTTTACATCCCATATCCCAAAGGGGGTCAGCCCCATCTCTATTGCTACACCAGCATGTTTTCCTTAAAGAAAGAAACTAGGGGTAAAAGGAAAATATATTAGTCCTCTCTTTCTATCTTGGAGGCTGAATACACTGACTGAAATCACAGTGGCATGCTACAGTCTGGACACCACAAATTGGTACACTAATGGCTGGTGTACAGGTTGGAACTCAACTATCCAAATTGTCTCCATTATAGAATCCTATTTCTGCAATTTTCTATTATCTGTATTTTGATGAAAAATTTGGATTATCCTTTACATTTCTTTTACTATAATCAGAAAGTATGTCCTTAATTTATAAACCCAGTAGTCTTAATACAAGTTACTAATACAAAAGGAATTACCCCAAAATTTATTTCAGTGAACTAAAAATAAAGATTTAAAATATAACATAATAAGAAGCGTAGCCCTTCAAGCATTTTCTTTCAGGGTATGCTCAAATTATCTTTTTAAAAATAGCAAGAAAAATACTTGCAATTATCTTTTCTTTCAGTATTTTATTATTTGGCAAATTTTTCTGTTCAATTTTCTCCCTTGGTATCATTACCATATCTGTTATCTCAATCTTAATGCTGACTTAATAAACTCATCACGTTCAAAATGTTGAGCATTCTGAGTGGTAGCTTACATTTGTTTCTATAAATATATGTTAGTTTATATCTATTATGATTTATAGGTAATGTTACAGATAATAATTATAGCATAAATGCCAGCTACGTTAGAGATTTGTACATGTTGTTGATATTTTAGTCTAAAGCCAACTTTCCCATTCTATACTACTCATAGACATTTTGGTCTTTACTTTGAATGCCTCAATTCTACCTTTTCATCAAATGTCAAAAAGAAACTGAATATCTCCTGAAGGTATGCCACTAGAACAGTCACAGCACTTGCTCTTAATCTCTCTGAAAGTACACTTCTTTATTGTTGCTTCTGTACAAAGCTTCCTTTAGAACCTGTCTTCAAGTATTTAAAGATAATCAGAATCAGCTGAATTACTAAAAAATCACTAACCCCTGCATTATATTGTCAATATTTGTCAAGAATAGAGTTGTATTGATTTTTTGTACTCATGTCTTGCACATTTTTTAGTTCTACATTTCCTCAAACATCTGTCACAGGTAACATTTATCTATAGCTCAGAAACAGCTCGAAGCAGGGAGAGAATGACTCACCACTGGATCTTCCAGGTTATTACCACCTGCTTCAGTGCTTTTTTGCATTCTTTTTGCCATCTTTGTAATTTTGCATTTGACCATTTCTAAAAATGCTTCCATTTGTAATATTCAGAAACTTTTTGCTTTCCTAACTTATTTATCACAATATACACTATTTTTAATAATATTCTAGGGAGATGGCTGGGATATAAATTAGACACTAGGACAAGAGCTAAGAGCAAACATAAATTTCCAGAGATTATAAACAGAAATAACTAGTAGTTTCTAGCCTTTTCTTACTAACCGGAGAGCATTTGCCTTTCTTCTTGAGCCAACATACCCTCAAGCTTTTCCCACTGTGGTCAAGTTAAGGAGACAGCTGTGCTCACTGGGGGCTTGCTGGTTAGCTCAGTTGTTTAAGAGCCTGCGTAGGCAAACCTAGTCAGGTACAGGCGACTGTGGTTCGATCCCCAGCTCCACATGGCACACCAGACCCACTCTGAGGGCAGTCTGAGCCAGCTGAAGGGAAAAAAGTCCTTCTCAGTTTTCCACCTGTGGAGTGTGCCAAGACATTAATTGAGACTGGGCATGGTGGTGCATGCCTGTAATCCCACACTTGGGAAGGCTGTAAGCATGAGAATCACTTTGAATCTGATCTCGTAGTGAGACCCTGAACACCCTGTAGACCCTGCCATAAAATATAGGGAAAAAAAATGAAGAACTGGCCTCACATACTGAGAAAGACACATCTCTTTCTACTTGAAGACTCCTTTGTTGAAGAGTATACGTTATCACTTCTAAAAGCAAGTGAGGGCAGCTCCAAGAGAAGCCTGGTAAAAAAGCAGAATCCCTACAGGACAGAATGCTGCTTTCTCCTATCTGGACTATTGCTCATAGAACCTAAGCAAGAACAAGCCCATCCTGGGTCTGCTGTTAGAACAGAAGCCACCTCCAAAGACTGCTAAAATTAGGGAAGGTGTGAGTCTAGGTTTGCGAAGGAGAGACATTGGCACAAATAGCAGGCAACAAGCAGTCCAGAAGGAGCTTGATAATTGCTACTGACAGGAATGTGGAAAATGCCTGCACCAACTTCTAATTCTTCCAAGCCCCTGGGGATAAGGGGTTGCCCCCAGAAATTCACCTAGTTCCATGAGAAGATGGCCATAATGTCAGAATGTGAGGGTACAGCTTGGAGGAGCACTTGGAGGTTTGAAAGTTTAGCAAATGCAAGTGGAACATCTATTGTCTCTTCTGCAGTCTTTAGGTATTAACAAGACCAAAATCATACCCAGCACTTCAGATGAAAGTAGTTTGGTTTCAGTGAAGCTGAGAACACACTGCCACCAAAAGATGCCTCACTGCCATTAGAAGCTAGGACTTGGCTGGGAGAGGAAAATCTTGGAGCTGAGTCCCAAGCTGTGCTGGACCCCTGAAGTAGCCAGGGAAAGAAAATTTTAAAGAAAAATAGGATTGGTTTCTATAATAGATTCATAGATTCAATTGGTATTCTACTTCTGAATATTAGGATGAAGGAAATCTGAAATTAGCCTCCACCTGCTCTCTGTCGTGTCTGTCTGTCTGTCTGTCTGTCTGTCACTACAGTAACCCCTATAGCAGGATCTTCTTGACTTAGCGGTAACTCCAAGTGTTGAGAGGCTGTGAGAGATGTCAAGAGGATATTTTTAAGGCTAAAAATAGACTCAAATGAGGAAGGTATCCACCAACTCTGTCTAGTCTACCACATCTGTGTCATATTAGAGATCATCAGAAAAGAAATACCTGTTATTCAGGGAGAAAATATGTGCTCTTGACTAGAATTCACTTGTGCCATCTATTTCAGGAAGCCTTAATATTGTGGGCAGGCTGTATAGGAGAAATACAGTTAGGAAAGTAGAGATAGGAAGGTAGAATAGATACGTTTTTATGTTCACTTCAGGATAAAATATATTTTGAAGCCAATTATACTACATCATTCCTAATTACTACTTTGCAACCCTTCCTTAAATTCAAGTGTAATTCACTGCAAACAAGATGGGAAGCTCTGCATAATTTGAAGCCAATAAATATGTGTCTTCATGGACTACTCATGGAGGCTTTCTTGTTAATGCATGTAGAAATGCCATATTTTATAACTTACAGTAAATTTTGTTGTAGCATAGCAACAGAAGATATTAATGCATGTTTTAGAGGTTCTTTAATAGATGAGAGAAAAGCACTTTGAAAATCTGTGATTTTGCCTGACCACTGATTGACCCAGGAGCACAGTGGCTGAGGGATGGAATGGTGATGACAACCTATGAAAAGTACAACTGATAAATAAACCCAAGCCGTAGTATGTTCTGTAAACAGTACCCGCCATGTGGAGTAGTTGTGCTGTTGCAGGAATGATGCATAATGCCCTGCCATCTTCCCTGGGAAAATGAAGTATTTGATGCTCCTCAAATTGCTAACGGTGACACTTGCTTTCTGGAACTCATCTGTTATAATCTGAAAATACAATTTTTTTAAAGGGCTATATACTTGACTTTATGGCAGGAAAATATTTAGTGTATAAATATTTCCTGCCCTCCTTAGGAAAGGAGAAAATTAAAGTCAAATTGAAATTCCAAGAAGGATCTTTTTAAAAGCTGGGGTTTGGGGCTAGAGTTGTAGCTTGAGTTGTTGGCATAGCAACTTCCTGGCAAGTGTGACACCTGAGTTTGATTTCCAGTACCAAAAATAAATAGATAAGTTGGAATTTTTAAATAGTATGATTCACGACTGAGAGTCTTACCTTCATTAATTAGCAAAAATATTTGAAGATTTTAAACAATCTTGACCATTTAAAATTTTAACAACAAATAATAGATATCTTTGATCATGTTATGGAAGGCAAAATATAAAATTATTTTAAAGTGTATAAACTATGTTTACGTGCAACTAATTGACTGGAAATTCTTCTAAGCTACTAGCAATTTCACCTTTATTAGAATAATTTTTAAATGTTGAAAGATAATTTTACTCCTAGGTTCTTTTCATATGTGGCCAGTATAATTATAGTTTGCTCATCTAACCTGGATCATATGTAGGCTATCCTAAGGCTAGAATCACCATCCCTTCCAAAAAGAAATAGACCCTGAAAAGAGTCACACTGGATATCGACTTTAACTAGTTCTCACTCATGTTGAGGAAATCCACCCTGAGCGTGAGTGGCATGCCTGCCTACAGTCTCCTTTAGACCTCTTCTTCTTTCCCCTCTGTTTCTCCCCACATAGATGCCACTTCTGGTTTTCTTGCACTCATTTAATGGCCTGCATATCGCAGGAGTTCCTTAGTGTCCTCTCTTCTCCAGAGGTACCTATTCATTTCCATAACATGAGTGTTCCACTCTATGAATTGAAGCCTCCCACAGTGCATGTTACTGGAAATGACGTGTGATATACATTCTGTTTTTTCATTAAAAATTCATTTTTTAACATTTGTTTATTGCCGGGCGTGGTGGCGCACACCTGTAATCCCAGCACCTAGGAGG
>PVJA010001869.1:0-73074 GCA_004027025.1 Myocastor coypus
GTTAGAACAGAGTGTAAAATTAGGCCTATTATAAATGATAATAGTTTACTTCTATAAAGCAGGGTTGTTCTAAATGATCATCTGATGGAAAAACATGAATTTCTCAGCACACATAGAGTGCTCTGATGTCTTAACTGGAATATTACAGTGATCATTTATATGTTTGCAATGTGCATGGGACATTCAGAATATACAGCATAATTATCAATATCAGTGTTTGGAATATTAAGTTATTCACATTCTTTAGTAGATAAGTTTCCTTATTATGATTATCATTTCGTAATGCAGGATTATAAATCTTTGTTTTTTTATAAGCAGAATATATTTATTGAGGGAAAGAAAGCTCCTATCTGACAGAGAGACAAGAGGGATGTCCCGAGTGGGTGGGTGGCCCCCAGGATTACATATCTTTTAGTATTGTTTTTCTTTTTTATTTTTAGTATATAAAAATGCTATGTAGTTTATTTAGTTCTTGTTTCGTAATGGGGTAAGTAGAGTTGTGAGAAAAACGCTTATTATCCTGTTTGCTTCCCTTTTTAGCCACTGAATTCTCCACTGGAAAGTTTGGCCATTGTAATTGGAAATGTATTTGAAAAGGAACTGATAGCTAGTGAACTATAATAGGAACTCAGAAAACAGAGCTATTCTTGCTTAATGACTAGTATTACACTGAGAAAGAAAAGAACAAAAGTGAGTCTTTCTGAAACATGTTGCTGGTTAAATTCACTATGACATAGAAAGTCAGATCAAGTTCGATCCTTTTTTGCAGAGTCTACAAGAATTTTTAAAGTTTTTATTTAAATAATAAAATATATTTAATAAATAGAAATAATACCCAATTTCCCTATTCAAAATAATAGGGATTTAGCAATGGTTGATTTATTGCATAATGCTGTCATCACATTAGTTATTTAAACAACCCAAATACCTATCAGCTGAGGAATGGATAAAAGGGATGTAGTATTTTTACAGTATGGAGTATTACACAGCTATAAAAGGATAAGGCCAAGGCTTTTTGGTAAATGGATACAACTAGAGACCATACTCATAAATGAAAATCAGGCCCAGAGTACAAACGTCACATTATCTCATTAGTGTAAGAACCTGAAAGGGAAAAGAAAATGTGAATGGTAGAATGGATACTGTGAAAGGGAAATAATCTGTCCAAAGGGAAGAAAAAATAGGGGTGAGGAAGAGGAATGAAGAAAGAAAGCAGGAAAGAAAAACATATTTATGTTTATACACAGTATGACTTGGGTAGCTCTGTTACTAATTTGTGCTGGTCTTTCGAAAGGGAGTTTTTTTGTTTTGTTTTGTTTTAATTTAGGACAGCGTCTCCACTGTCTCATTACACTGAATGGACTCATAGTGAGCCTCCGGTTTTCAGCCTCCCAAACACTGGGATTACAGGCACGTGCCACCCTGCCCAGTCCCAGTCATTGCCTCAGAGTGCTGTGGGGGTCCAGCCAGCACAGCACACCAGGATCAAACGCCAGTTACTGCCTCTGCCTAAGCAGGAGCTTTAGTTTACTGAGCTATCTGGCTGGCCCCCAGAGACTTTAGTTCTTAACTTTTTCCTTTTCCTTTTTAATTTTTATTTTTTGTCTTTTTGAGACAGGGCCTCGCTATGCAGGTCAGGCTGGCAGGTCACTTTTGTAGCCCAGGCTGGTCTCAAACTTGCACCAATCCTCCTGCCTCAGCCTCCTGAGTGGTGGGATTACAGGCATGTGCCACCATGCCTGCCATTCCTTTTTAAATTTTTTTTTTCTTTTTCTGGGCTGGGGTTCAAACTGACGGCCTTACACTTGCCAGGCAGGCACTTGTGCCATGGAGCTATCTCCCCGCCCCTCCTTTTTAATTTTCTATGACTTCGTTCTTTCTTTTTTTTTTTTATTTTACCAATTTTGCATGATTATATCTGGTAGTATAAAAATCTATAAGAATTTTATGGTAGATTGTAAATATGAAATACTTAATACACCATATATTATAGACAAAAATACAGGAAAAAAACACTTTGATATATGGCTGTACTTTTTACTCGGGACACAGAAAGATATAACTTAAAGAGGGAAAGGTTAATCTAAAGATACTGACTTAATAAACTATCATGGAATGGACTGAGACAAGATAGTGTTAACAAGCAAATGATTTTTGACACAGATTAATGGATGGCTGGATGTTTAGAAGGAGATTAAAAGTGTGAACCAAAAGTAATTCACAGAAGGCCAACGATCACATGAAAGATTAGTCTACCTCCTTGGTCACTGAGCGATATAGTCTCCAGTCTGCAAGGAGACGCACATCTCAGTCACTTGCTCCATTTCTAGGAAAAAGTATCGAACACAAGCTTAAGGAAGGGGAGGTATATTTCATCTAATATTTCAGTACATTATGAATCAATTCCAAATAAGTAATAACACAGCAAGAGGCATGGAGAATTAATGCTGCTCCTCTCATGTTGGCTGAGAAGCACAGAAACTGGAAGGAGGGGCCTGGCAAGGCAGGCCCGCACTGCAGGGTCATTTGCCTGTAGACCCACCTTTGGCGACAACACCCTGGGGAACATGAAGCCACTTATATCAGACCCCAAATTGAGCGACCTTCTAAGCCTTGGAGACTTAGGGTGCCATTTTAGACTTCAAATATAACATTCTGTCCCCCAATCTCTTGAAACTTTCTTTGTGAAAAATGCACTTTGTCCACCTCTAGCATTTTCCAAAGATTTTAACAGCTCCAGCATTGGCTAAATCCAAGTTCTAAGTGTCGTCAAAGACTCACAGTAGACTCTTGCTCATGAGCTTCTCTAAATATCAAAATAAAAGTGAACACATACAGTGTATAATGGTACAAGATAAACATTATAAAAGGGAAAAATCAGGTAATAACAAGCAGAAGGGACCAGAGCAAGGCTAAAATCCAGCAAAGAAAAACTAAATCCTGTAGTTTCATGTGAGCATCCAGACTAGATGGTTACAGAGGCAAACTCCAAATGTGAAGCATGGCTCTGCACCCACAACTTTGTCCATAGTAGCAGCCTTCATGGCTTCTGCTTTGGACTGGTGTTGCTTACCACTGGAAGCTCTCCTCAGCCTTGCTTCTTGTGTTCTCAGTTTCTCCAGTTTCTTTGGAGCTCAAACATAGTTTTGTGCTCATTCTCAGAACTTTGCACAGTGTACTTGGAGGAGCACAATGCCTCACCTCCCATGCCTTCTTCTGAAATCTGGGCAGAATCTTTGATGATCACACATCTTTTAACATCTGGCAGCCTATAAACCTGCACCAGGTGGACTATGCCAAAGTCGGCTGCCAGATCCAGCTGTTGCTGGGCCCCCTTGTATCTTGGCTGCAGATATCTCTGAGTAGGTGTATAGGTGAGTACAAAGATGGAAACCGCCAGGGAACAAGCTCACTAGGTGGCCATTCATCAACACTGTGTCATGGAACTTTCTTCGCAAAGAAAATTCTTTCACTTCTGCAATCTGGAGCCTGTAAAGGGTTTTGCTTTTGTGGTTCTCTACATGACCTCCAAGGAGCTTTTCTACTATCCTGCTCTAAAATATTTGGCTTCTACTAATATTTTCAACTCAAGCATTTCCCCTCTTTTTTTCAACATTTTTGGTGTCTCCTTTCTGGGGAAAATGAAACATTTCCAAATGACAGTTTTTGCCCTTAATTTTCAGTATAAACTTGGCTAAAAGAATCATGTATCAAAGCTACAACCTGAAAAATAGGCTGTTTTAAAATTATCAGTGCCAGACTGATTAATTTTCTGCTTTCAACCTCAGTCTCCTACAGAGTTTTGGACTAAATGCACACCAATTTTCTGACTGTGCATAAAACATATGTCCTAAAATCCAACTGGCAGTGATATCCTTCCTCCAAACGGAAACCTCCTGAGCATAGATTTTACCACCTGTCCTCTTCTTAATCAACATTCTGGGCCTCTGAGCTTTGACTAGAGCTTCACATCAATTTCACAGTATAGGATTCTAGAGCCTCATCTCCAAAATTTTCCAGATTCTTCCCCTGAACCTCTTCCAAATTCATTTAAACCACATAGTCACATACAGTGATAGCAATTCTGGTACATGAATCTGTTTGAGTCACTTTCCTATGAGTATGAAAAAATACCAAACACCCCAAGCTTACAAGTAGAAGGGTCTCTTTTAGCTCACATATTATCCATGCTCAGCTGGTCTGAAAGGGGATACGGCACGGTGGTGTTATCGGTGGAGGAGCTGATGCTTGCCTAGCGGCCGGGAAGCAGAGCTAATGGGAAGAGAGTTGGCAGCGCACGCTATGCCTCTATCATCCAGCTCTTCAACCAGACTCTGCCTAACAACGCGTCAGTGAGAAAACCCCCAAAATGCAACAACCTTCCAGAAACGAGAAACCTTAGAGGCTGTTTTAGAGAAAAACAATAACAAGATGCCATTACTGGAATAGTTAACAGGACTGTATTTTCTAAGAGGTAGGCCTAAAATATAGCACCTGAGGTTCTATAATTAGTAACCCACTGTGGCAAAGAAAAAAAAAAGATCAATATCATTAATCATGACATAGGAAACAATGAAAACGAGAATGATCGTTTGAATCACAGCTAATGAAAAGGGATGATGGCCACAAGTGTAAGATATTAAATGAATGAAATTCTTCATTCTTCATTCGTGCATTGGTGCATGGAATACAAAGCAAAGACTCACATTTGAAAGCTATGCAATAGCTGCTTTAAAATTAAATACATGCTACCAGACACCCCCAAAGATTTACATTTCACTATAAGACAAATGAGGGTCTACGTGCTGTGAAGACAAGCTAATCTTTATAGAAGCTTTATTTGTAAAACCCTCAAACTATAAATAATCCAAATATTCACCAATGGGGAGTTGCAAAATATTGTAATATAGGCACATAAAGAAATACAAGGTTATCACACAATATAACTTGTTACTTGGGTTCGTTTCAGAACCATCCCGATGTAAAGAAGCTTAGAACTGTTAGCTACTCTATGATGGCTTTTTTAGTTTTATGATGTTTTATGAAGAACAAACTGTTATGGCAAAACGACATAAAAAATACCACATACAAAGAACAATTACTTCTAGTCAGCTCCCTGTGATGGTTGTTAATAAACTGATCTTGAAATTAAAAGAAAAAATTATTCTGGCAATTAGGCAATACACTTAATTTATTGGCTAGAGAATGGATGAAGATAGTTCTATGTTACTTTTCATACATGAATATAGTGATGAAATTTTTAGGCTAAGACTTTTACCTGAATATTTTTTTAAAGTGGTCGTGGGAACCGAACTTAGCACCTCAGACTTACCAGACACATCTTATACTGCTGAGCTACACCCTTGGCTAGGCTAAGCCTTTTAGTGTAATAAACTGCTAGATGTTTAATATTTAACAAAGCTGTTCTTCATGTCAAATAGTTACAAAAATGCAACACAACAAGAAATATTATTTACCTCCATTAAGAGTCTGCACAATTTTTCTATTGCTACTTTTAAAGGGATTTTGAACAAACATTTTAAAGTAAAAGACAATTTGTTACAGTACAGAATTATGAATTTCAGAAGTCAAACATATTTCATTAAAACTCATTTGCATTTTGCTTTTTATTTTCTTATATATAATAATCATAAATGCGAGCCAGGTGTCGTAGGGCACACGTTCAATCCCAGAACTCTGAAGGCTGAGGCAGAGAATGCAGAGAATTTGAGGCCAGCCTGGGCTATATAAGCAAGTTCAATGCTAGTATGTACTGCATCGCCAGACCTTGTCTGAAACAGAGAAAGAGAGAGAGAAAGAAAGAAAGAAAGAAAGAAAGAAAGAAAGAAAGAAAGAAAGAAAGAAAGAAAGGGCATTCAATATATATTTCCATAGCAACTGATAATTTTAGAATATAATAACTCAAAAGCAATTCCTACGGAGTTAGGATTTTTGTGTGTGTGTTTTTAAAAATAAAAATAAATTAAACTAGTTTTTTTTTTTTTTTTTTTTTTGTCTTTTTGAGACAGGGGCTCACTATGCAGTTCAGACTGGCTTTGAGCTCACTTTTGTAGTCCAGGCTGGTCTCAAACTCATACTAATCCCCGTGCCTCAGCCCCACGAGTGCTGGGATTACAGGCGTGCGCTACTATGCCCGGCTAAACTAGGTTTTCTAAAATAAAATTGATATGGGAAAGAAAGTATCTCTATTTATATCTATGATCCTTATTTTTTGTGGAACTTCTAAATTTCATATATATCTAATTCTATAACAAATCAATGAAACTTGAAAATTTAATGCACAGATTGTTCTAAAGCAAAATTTCATTCATACATTTTTGTTAGCTACATTATCTTCATATGATTCTGTTTGAGTGGTTTATATATCCATTAAGCTTTCATATTAAATTATATTATTGTTTTATTTAGTGTGAATATTTAATTTTGAAGTCAATGTCAGCTTCAATGTTAGGGACAGAAAATTACTTTCATTTTAACATTCAGGCAGAGAAAAATTAAAGCATTAAGATGTGATTATGAAAAGTATATTAGCCGGGTGTGGTGGCGCACGCCTGTAATCCCTGCACTTGGGAGGCTGAAGCAGGAGGATCGGTGCGAGTTCGAGACCAGCCTGGGCTACAAAACTGAACTCAAGGCCAGCCTCAACTGCATAATGAGACCCTGTCTCAAAAAGACAAAAAAAAAAAAAAAAAGTATATTAATTAAATGTTGTCATTTTAATCACTTAATAATGGTGCAACCTAAGTACCAAGCTATACTCTGAAGCAAAGAGTCACTAAAGCTCTGTAAAGCACTCATACAGAGAGATGCACAATACATTTAATTTTCCTTACGGTTCCATCAAAATCAAATGATATTAAGCAAAATAGAGCTGTATGCAGTTTTTGAAAAGGTGATGAACCTTAAGTATGTATTGCGTATTGAATGATATTTAAATATATAATATCTTGAATACCAAATGCAATAACTTGTAATTTTTTTATTTTTGATACAATTTAAGTATTTGTAAATATATCCTATACACAAAAGTATCTGGCTACTTTTATGGTCTATTTTTAAAATATTCAATATTTTCTCTTCTCTAAGTTATGCCTTATAATACAAAGATTTTCAGAAAAACTGAATGAATTGTGCTGAGTGTTTGTTTGTTTGTTTATTGATTGATTGATTGATTGATTGTCATGGCTTCAACTCAGGACCTTGTGCTTTCTAGACAGGTTCTTTTGCCTCTGGATTCTTTCTCCAGCCCCTTGTACTGATTTTTGAGTTTTAATATTATTATTCTCTGACTTTTGAAAATGGGACCTTTCAAGTATCCTTATATTTTTTTTCACCAAGGAACTAATTTTTCATTTTTCATCTATAAGTGTTTATATACAGAATTATAGTACTTATGGGGTGGCAATATTTCCAGAGGTTTAGCATGCAATTTTATGTAATGGCAAATATGTAGTCTCTCAAAATACATGATGAAAAGCTTCTATTCATCGAAAGGCAGCACTGGAAATATGCAAATTGAAACTTGACAACTTCATCACTCCAATGGGATTAAAATAATTCCAGAGGGTCTGGGGAGATAGTTCAGTAGAATAAGCACTTACCTGGCAAAGGCAAAGACCTGAGTTCAATCCCCAGTTCCACAAAAAGAAAGAAAGAAAGAAAGACAGAAAGAAAGAAAGAAAGAAAGAAAGAAAGAAGGAAAGACAATTCCAGAGAGATTAAATACGTTTATACTTCATTTTCCTGATACAAAATTGAATAGATGGTGTTAAGTATTTGAAAGAAATAATCACTTTATTACACAGTTAGAAAAAAGAACATATCAAGCCATGTTTGGTCCCATATATGCCTACAGAAGCCTTCAGGTAATGCTGTGACTTAACAACATTGAGCAATTGTCTAATATGCATGGTTTTTGCTTTGTAAAACTACAGTTCACAAAGCTAAAGATTAATGGGTTAGAGTGAAATGTTCATTAGTGTAATGTTCACTTTTATAAGCTGAAATGGTGCTCTGTGAAGAGGAACAAATGATAGAATCAAAGAAAATAGAAATGCACGGGGGGAAAAGGAGCCTGTCTTATGGTGAAATATGCCACCAATTTGGAGTCTTGGCAAATGTTCAAAGTAATGACTCTGCTCACTGCAAAGTGTGAATATCTAGAACAGTTGGTCAGAGTCCAAGGGAGGTCTTCACTCTTGTTTCCACTTTTTCAAGGACAGTATGATCTTAGAACTGCAGTTCTTTGCTTCAGAAGAATTTTTAGCTTTCCAGGAAGCTCACAAGTGGCAGGCTGAGAAGGGCTAGAACACAAGGTTAAGCAGAGTGGATGTCAGAATGATGACTGCGGCCTTTCTTTCTACCTCTCCTATGAAAGCCCGGGCAGAGCTTCTGGATGCAGAAAAATGAAGGTCATCAAACAGGAGCTCTTTGGCTGCCTCTATTCAGCTAATATGCAAATGCTTAAAAACATTCTTTTTATAGCTCTTGGGTCAATTACTAAATCTGACATAAAAGGTCTTAGTTTCAGGAAAACTAAGCTTAGGATTCAGCGTGGAGCTTTAGGGAACCAAAAGAGTAGCCAGGACTCAGCGTGGAGCATGCCGCTGCATAAATACGAAAATTGAATTACTCTCCTGAACTATGGATTTATAGTCTGTGAGGAAATGACTTTCAGTGTAGAAATTACCGAAGTGAAGTGTTGCTCACTGATAGCAATACCAAAATCGGAAGAAAAATCTAGAAAATGTCTGCCAAGACAGTTGTTTGTGATGATGGAAAAGTGTGGTATTTTTCACGGTCAGATTTCTTTCTCATTTGAAGGTCAGATAACATGAAGGAAGATGCCAATTTATTTATAAATTATTTATTTGCAAGAAAGAAAATGATTTTATTTTTCCCTCTGACTCACAAGCTTCTATGAGTCCCTAAATTGTTACTAAGAAGTCCAATATTCTAGGAAGTTCAAAAAATACGTTAAAAGAAACAAGGAATTCATGACAACCTGTGTTCAAGAGTGACATTGTCTCTAGAGTAGAATTGTGGAGCAGGTAAAATGACAGGCACTGCAAATCTCAGAGACTAAAGCATGTAAGATATATTTTGTTGACCAAATTGAAAATAATTCATTTGTAATGACTTTTTATGAAAGTTATTAAAGTAGAATGTAGGTAAAGGTAAATTTCATATATATACATATACATACACATACACATACACATACACATACACATACACATATACATATACATGTACTTGTACATATACATATACATATACATGACTTGCATTGTGAGCTACCTTTGAAATTTCAACCCTAATAAAGAAACATGACCAATGCTACCTTGTTGGGTCTACTATGTATTTCCCTCCTCAAGTAGGCTCATCCCTGACCAGGTTGGCTGTCACCTTCTTCCCCCTGAGTTCACACAGAAGTAACATTTGTATCCAAAGCTCTTTGAACTTCTTTCATTGTTGTTTGTCATTTGTTAGGATATAATTCTAACACTTCCAATGTTGAATTTATTCCGGAGTTGATCTTTCAATATTATTGGAACTGAACTGGAATATCCTTATTTATTTTTTCTGTATTATTTTCTTGATAATAACTGTAAGGAAATGTGACATTTTTGCTTTTATTATTTTTATTTTTTAACTGATATATGCTAAGTATACACAGTATGAGGTACAACATGTTTGTCTTACATTGTATAGTAACCAAGTTAAGACATACCAAATCTTTTTCAACTTTTCTCTCTCTCTTGTTGCTTTTTTTTTTTCCACTTTAGAGAAGGGATTAAGGGACTACAGGGTGTTCAGGATCTCCCTATTAAATTAGGCTTGTAGTGATCCTCCTGTTTACAGCCTCCAAAGAGCTGGGATTACAGGTGCACACCCCCTTGTGTCCCTAGGTACTGGCACAGCAAGTCTATGGAGGCAAAGCCCCAGGCCCTGTGCCTGATTTCAGGTGCTTTAATCCACTGAGCTATTAGGCCAGCCCCTCCTTTCCTTATGTTAAGAATCGTCATAATCTTGTGGCATGTACAAAAGCTAATTCCATAGAAGTTGAGGGTGAAACAGTGGCTATCAGAGACAAGGGTAAACAAAGGAGAGGACGAGAAGCTCATCCAAGGGTAAGGTGCAAAGATTCAGAGGGATGAATACATTTTAATGTTGTATTTCATGTCACTGAAGGCTTAAGAAAATCATGCACTGTACAGCAAAGTATCAACAGAGAGGTTTGTGAACATGCTACCAGCTGATTTTTGTGCTTTGATCTTGTACCAAATCAGTGTCCCTGACACTAGAGATAGTGTTAAATCTTCCTTTCAAACGTCACTCATGTTGTTTTTCTTGTCTACTTGGTCGGGCTGACACCTCCAGCATGACACTGAAGGATAACTGTGAGAACAGGAATCTTGGAGTCATTACTGGTCTCCGAGAAAAAGCTTTCAGTCTCCTGCCACTGAGTGTATCGCTAGCTGCAGTCATGCCTTAGCAGTTGGTGAAACGGAAGAATTGCTCTTCTTTGCCATGCTTCTGAATCACACCATATAATATACCATATTATAATGAAAGTAATTTCTAAATTTATGTGTAAATTTTGTGTCACCCAATTTTATTTTCTTTGGCCTTCTTTCTATTGGAGTATCAAGGATAATGAAGAGAACATGTTATTTTTCCCTTAAAATATCAATAAACAACTATGTTTTACTTTTCACAGTCCACACAGCAAATGCATGGGATAAAACATTACATACACATAGGCAACAAGGTTGAGATTTTTGTTTTGCATGTGATGCTCTATTGCCCCACAGTGATTACTGATCCATCCTTTCTTCATTCAGTGTCAAAGCAGATGAGGAACAGATGACTTGGCTTTCTCATAAGCTGATTGTCAGAAAAGTTTACATGCATAAATTCATTTTTTTTCAGTTTGGGTTTTCTAAACGTTTAAAATGCGAATGTGTCGTTGGTGGTGGAGCTTTACATTAAGACATGCTGTCTGGAATGGAAGCTACCCTATTTTCTTCTTGGTCAAAATTTATTTGGCTTTTATTGGGCTTCTGCATTTACACCTGACTTCTAAAATCAGGTTTCCAATTATGCAAGCGAAATAAAGCTTCAGGGATTTTGATTCAAATCACATTGCATAAATTAATAAATTTTAAGAACATGACAATTTCAATAGCTTTTCTTTTCCAAGCTATGGATAGTACATGTTGTTCCACTTAGTGTATCAAATAAGGTAAAACGAGTGTTCTTGTTCAGGAAACCTGACTGAACATAAATTATTTCAGGAAGTTTGAAGGAATTCTTACTTACTCTGTAATTGTTCATGTTAGAAGCAACTTGTGACCCTCACTCTGGCTCATGAGGCCTTGCTACTGTTGTAGTTGCTCTATTTATTGTTCTTGTTTGAAATAGGGTCTTGCTGCGTATTTTGGGATGGATGTCGATGATGTAGTCCAGGCTGAGACAGGCCTCCCACTTCAGCTGCCTCGCTTCCTAGAAACCATAACTCACTAAAATGTTATTTTTATTTTTATTTATTTATTTATTTATTTTTTGTCTTTTTGAGACAGGGTCTCGCTATGCAGTTGAGGCTAGTCCTGCACTCACTTTTGTAGCCCAGGCTGGTCTCGAACTCGCACTGATCCTCCTGCCTCAGCCTCCCAAGTGCTGGGATTACAGGCGTGAGCCACCACGCCCGGCTTAAAATGTTATTTTTAAAATACTTTCTTGCTCATTTTATTTTGCGTTCATTACCTTTTTAGCTGACCTTTTATTTTTGTCTATTTTTATTGACATATCTATTAGTATGCAGTTCTTAGCTGTGTAAGTACCTTATCTACTTAAACTTTTGCCTTATATACACGATCACTGTCATTTTTTGATAATAATATATCTTCCCTTAGCCTAATGCATTTTCTCTGACTTATCTCAATATTTAGAACATCCAGTAAATGATGATCAGAACTTTTAGTAATAATAGTTTTCCTTTTTGTACCACAGGCAGAAATCTCTATCATTTTTCACTGTTTGTTTTATATTATTAAGGTGTTATCAAGTGATGAAGTTCTAATAAGATCGAAATTCTATAAAGAAGATAATAAGCTCTATCAACACTGTTATTGTATCAATCTGTATTGGATATTTTCACTTTATCATTTGTATTTCTTTCTCTTTTTTTGACTTTTTGAGAAAGGGTTCCATATGAAATTCAAGCTGGTCTTGAGCTCACTTTTGTAGCCAAAGTGGATCACAAATTCACACCAATCCTCCTGCCTCAGCCTCTAAAGCGCTGGGATTATATTCATTTGTATGTTTCATCCCATCAAAATCATTACTTTTTTAATACAGTCTCCTGAAGTTGTGCCTTTGCCACTCGTTCACCGCTGAGACTGAATATCTGGCATCTATAACTTTACCAAAATGAGGAGCCTCTGGGCTCTCAGTTTGTAGACATTTCAGCTCATACTTGGCTGTCTCTGTGCAGGACAGCATGGTGCAGGGATATGGTGGAAGAGTCTTTCCAGGTGGTGGGAAGCAAAGCAAGAGAGAATCGGGGAAGGAAGGTAAACCTGTCCAGATCACAGCCCAGGCCTACTTTTCTTCTTATTTTTTATCAAGGTCAAGGTCAATATCATACAATTCACGGAAAACATTATTTTATTGGAAAAGACTTCTGACTTCAAGGTTTTCATTTCATAATTTCTTTGGTATTGCTGTATATCTTATACATAACAACCTAAATCTATATATGAAGAAATTCTTTCTTTGTCGTTGGACTCAATTATTTGGTTTTCTTTTCCCCTTCCTTCTCGTTATATGGTGAATACATCAGGAATCTAGTATCCTTTGTCTGTATCTCTCTGTCTCTCTCTGTCTCTCTGTTTCATTCTTTTTTTCTCTTTTGTCTCATTACTCATTTATCTTGACAGTGAATGCTGCTCAACTTCCTGGGCTGAGCTCCGACTTTACATTCTACCTCTGACTCCCCAGCAGCTGGGATTATAGGTGTGGGGCGTGGAGCTAGCTCCCTTGGGTTCTTTTGATGTGTATTTATTAATAAATATTTATTATTGCGTGTATTAAGCTTTTAATCTAGGAATTATTGATGGGACAATTCATTGCAAGTATAATATTTCTCCTCTCTGTATGCTCTCCATGAGTTTCACTCACGTGCGCACCCGCACGACCAAAGTCCTCATTGGCGTTCTGTTCAGACAATGGTGATGTGTACTTTCATAAATTTCAAATATCCATTTCTAAAATTTCATTAGTCTAGAGTCATTAGTTCTGTTTGTTGAAGTTTTAAGGCATTTATTTTATTGCATAACTAGGAGTAAAAAATTCAATATTTAAACTTGTTTTTTTAAAAAAAAAATATTGACAACTACACCATGTAAATCTTGGAGTTTGCACTCAGTTGTGCCAAAATTTAAGTATTATTCTTTTGATGACCTTCATTACTGTTGGAAAGACAAAAAAATAAAAATAAGTAAATGAAATAGGGGCCAGGGAGGTAATACAGAGGCACAAGTGCCTGCCTGGCAAGTACAAGGTCCTGAGTTTGATCTCCAGTTCCAGAGAGAAAGAAAGAAAGAAAGAAAGAGAGAAAGAAAGAAAGAAAGAAAGAGAGAAAGAGAGAGAGAGAGAGAGAGAGAGAGAAAGAAAGAAAGAAGGAAGGAAGGAAGGAGGGAAGGAAGGAAGGAAAGAAAGAAAGAAAGAAAGAAAGAAAGAAAGAAAGAAAGAAAGAAAGAAAGAAAGAAAGAAAGAGAGAAAGAAAGAAAGAAAGAGAGAGGAAGAAACTACAGCCTGCCTTGTTTAGTTCTTATGAAAGATTGCCATTTGGCTTTCTTTTAAGCTAGTTTAGACTTTTCCTTGATCTTTAATTTTTTTTAAATATCTCAGGGTACTGTTAATAGCATTAATCTTGCTTAAGTTTCAACAGATCTTCTTGAATATATGAATTTCAACTTTTTAATATATAAACCTCTATGTTATGTCTAGCCTCTATTTTGTGTCTTGGTCTACAAGGGCTAAATTATCCATTATTACATTCTTTACAGAAAACTCTATTCTAATGGTTCCTTGATACTGATCACTGTTTTTCACAAATATAAATAATTGATTTCTCTAATGGTTTTTAGTGCTTTCCACTTAAATTATGAGCTTATTATATCTACACTATTGGGCAAATACACTGAAGCCCTGAGGACCACGAGAATGAAAAATAATTATATCCATAACAATAATTGAGATGGAAAATCATGTACCCTACTAAGACAGAAACACTAAATAACAAACTTGCTATCAAATGGTTCCACTGTAGTCCTACATTGGTCTTTAATATTAATGCAGAAAAGTTGCAAAATTGATTGCTCTTGAGCCATATTACTGAGATCTGCTATACTCCAACTCTGTCACATTGGCAGACCCGTTTGCCCACTTCTTGCCCTACCTGTCCTATTGGCTCTGTGGTGATCAGTAACAAAAGCTGTCTGATTTCAATTAGTCAAAGCATTTGGATTTAGTTCACCATTCAGTTCCTCTTCTAAATGAAATAAATTTGGGTATGAATTGAGGTATAAAGCAAGACTCATGATGCTCCGTGGCTATTTCCAACATGAACACTTTTCCTTTAACCCACCTACTTCTCGTGCTTATCTTTGCATCCTGAACAATCATTCCCATCTAAGCCAACTTCGTCTCTTGTCTGCGTTGTTGCCATATTCCTACTGATTCTACATATCACTTCACCATTATACATTCTCATGTTCCTTCAGAATATTCTGCATTATTACTTGCTACTGTTTTCCTAAACTGTTTTTCACACTTATAATTCATGCAAAGGAAAACAACACCAAGAGCCAGCGAGATGTTTCAGTGGTCTAAAGTGTCTGCTTAGGAAAGCTTAGGGGCAAATGTAGGGACCGAAGTTCCATCTCCAACACCACATGCTCTGCCAATCTCACACTCAGGGTGGGCTGAGTTTCCCATATTTTTTTAAAAAAAGAGAGAAAGAGGAAGAAGGAAAGAAAGAAAGAAAGAAAGAAAGAAAGAAAGAAAGAAAGAAAATAGCACCAAATAAGAGAAAGTGTCTTAAAATCTGTGAAGAAAATTCAATGGGAGAAATCTTTTGGTTAATTTTATAGAAAATAATAAAACCCTAAGAATATTTGACATATCATTTTATGTTCAAACATATAATTGGGCTAAAATTACTTGGGTTGAAATGTAAATAATAGGGGACAGGGAGATAGCTCTGTGGCATAAGTGCCTGCTGTCAAGGTCATGAGTTTCAACCCAGGTCCCATTAAAAAAAAAAAAAAATATATATATATATATATATATATATATATATATATATATACAGAGAGAGAGAGAGAGAGAGAGAGACAGATATAGATATATAGATAGATAGATAAATAGATAGATATGATAGAGCTTTGAATTTTAAGAGTTCATTCCTGATTATAAGACTGTATTGAATAATTAATAAGTTCGTACCTCACCATTATCCTATATTGCTGGGATACCATACCTGATGCCAACAATTCAAAGCAAGAAATGCATAATGTTGTTTCTGGTTTTGGAATATTTAACACTTGTTCTGTAGGATACAAGAAAACAGTACCTTGGTGAAGGGTTGGTTTGTCAAAGCCCCTTAGTGCATAAGTGCAGGGAGGCAGACCAGGAAGCAACACCATACATAGTCCCCCAGTGTGGCATGGGTTCCTCACCTAGATATACCCAGCACGTGCTCCACCAAGCCTGGGAAGTTTCAAGACGGTGGAACTGAGAGTCCATCTTCACAGTCATGGAGTGTTCCAGCATTCTACCATTCTTTCAAAAAATTATAATGTATATTATTGTCCTCATAGTAGTTGTTCAGAGTACAAGATGCAGACATGATATCATGTCTAAACACTGTTAGTACAAATATTTCTTCTCACTGAACTAAGAGAAAGTAGTTATGGGTATAGTCTAATAGTCCATGTAGTAGTGGGGTATTAGCAGAACTGGCAATGCCAGAAGCTTGGCTTGAGCCTTTTATAACTCAACATATTAACATGGCTGTACTTTTTATACCTTATGGTTAAACTTTTATGCTGGATGGTTAACACCAAGTTAAAGTAAGGCCTATAAGGTAATGGTATCACTAAGCTTCTCTTCTAAGGGGTTAACAACTTAAGTTTGTAGACCAAAAAAAAAAAAAAAATCAGAGAAAAAGGAGAGATACGAAGATAGCCAATATTTTGGCCCCAGTCCCTCTAGGTCAGTGAGGACACAGGACGTAAGAGAACCTGTACTGTGACATCCTCTAGGCTTCTGATCACTCAAGTGCCACAGAGCTCACCACTGCGACCTTTGCACTGCACTCTCTGCCAGGACAACTACCCTAAACTCAGTTCCTCACCCATAACTCCATGATGATTTAGTGTTTTAACCTGTAACCCAGACATTCACTTTCATACCCAACAGACTTTCAAATATTATTACATGAATGCCCAACTTGGGGAGTCAAAATGCAGTGGCACATTTGTACTTCATCCCTTATGTGTCTATTTACCTGTGAACGCCAACCAGCCTGCCCCCCAGCTCTCTAAAATTCACTGCTAATTCACATCAGGTTGAGACCTCAACATCATGGATATCCCAGAAAATCATTTTCTTTCCTAAAATTTCAGTTTCAGTGTATCAACACAACCGCTGTCCTTTCTACAAAAAAAAAAAAAAAAAAAAAAAAAAAAAAGTAGGTCGATCTACAGCTTTTCTGTCCCTGCCACAACCCTAGACCAAGTCACCATCATAACTATCATACCTCAGTATCACTCAGAGAACAGTCACTGAAATAGAAACCAGGTCTATGTGTGCCAGTTAAGAGAAAATCTGATTATAATTTGCAGAAAAGCATAATAGTGACGTAAGATGAAAGCTTACTTTTTGCTTGCATGGACTAGGTAGAATCAAAAGTGGTGCAAGACTCAAGAGAAACCCAGAACCTTTCAAGTGTGTTGCTCGGTCTGCCTCTATACATAGATTCCCCTTCTTGATCTGAGATGATTTTTGAAATTTGAAATAAATCATGCCCAGAAGTGTGCCTTAGGTTATATCTAGTTCAAAAGAAATGGGGAAAAATAAACTCAATTCCAGGCAGCCGTGTACGCTAATGAAAACTGATAACTCAATTTACAAGGAAGAATGGAAGAGGACTTACCAGGAAACAGTTACGGCCGCTCCGCCATTCCCTCTGCTGATCACATCTATTAATTGTTTTTTATGACTTCTTGCATAAAATCCCAACTGTTCCACCTATAATAAAGACCTTTAAGATTGTATTTCTACTTACCTCCACAGCCCTATTTGCTTCCACCCTAATTTGGACCTCATATTTTACTCCAATTAGCCAGCCAACTTTGTTTTCTGAACACATAATAATCTTTTCTATTTGAGATTATGAAACTTATTTTCTTTGTTCTTAAGCTCTTCTGTGTACTGATTTTTGTCTAGGTCGTTCATTCCCAAAAATGAGAAGTCTGTCACGGTGACCTCACTTTCTGTCCTACGTCCCTCCCGTTCAGTGCATTCTGCTTTGTTGAGGCCAGAATTTGGGAATGGAGATGTGGCTTACAGTGCTTTCCCGCCTTGTGTGATCACTAGAACTTCAGGGAAAGCAAAGCTATCGAATCGTACAGGAATGCTTGCTACAATTACTTCTGATGGTAACTATATTTAAGGTCTTAAATTAGAGAATATGTAAGTAATCATACTATTGACTCTTCTCTTTTGGCAACATGGTACATCACTTCAAATATTTATCATAAATTTTATATTGTCTCATACAGATTTTGAGTTCCTTCAGAGTTATAATCTCATCTTGCTTAAATGCCTGTATATAATTGTTGATATTGAGAATAGAATATGTTGCTAACTCAACCATTGAAAACTACCAAAATTGAAAGCTGTATTCCCTCTGTAAGTTAATTGGAAACTTGATGAATTTTTTTTTTTTGTCTTTTTGAGACAGGGTCTCGCTGAACAATTCAGGCTGGCCTTGAGCTCAGTTTTGTAGCCCAGGAAACTTGATTAATTTTAATGTTTATCCTTTTCACCAATTTTTGGACTTCCACTAGATATTCACAAATTTTTAAATAAACATATTGTCCTTTTATTTAGTAAAGAAAATTTCATTTTATTGCTTGGAAAAAATATACATTTTATAAAATACAAAACAGTTTATTAATGTATTTTCACATTACCTCACAGCATTGTATCAAAAATTAATATTGTCATTGATTAAGCTGACATCTGTTAAGTAGTGAATTTTGTCTGGAAATATAAATATGTATTATATATGACAGTGATGTAAATTTGACCTCAAAGTATACTGTGTCAAATCAGTTTTCCCATTGTTTTGTATCAAGTTGTTAGTAATTCCAACACTGAATTTATAACTTTTATCATGTTATGGCTCTGCATAAAAATATTTTTATGTATCTAGGACTCCATTTTTCTGATTTTTTTTTAAAGCTGGCTCAGGTTGCCTTAAGGGTGGGTATGGGGATCAAATCACCATGTCCTGTGCCTCACTGGCACTGTCCTCACAGGCACTTCAACCACTGAACTAACCTGAAAGCCCCCTCAATTTATTTTTCTGAACCCTAATCTCTAGACCACTACCTCTTACAAATACCTTGATTCTGATGGACTTGTAATGCATTCAAATATCTAATAATGAAATTCTCTCCTTGTTTTTCGAATGCATGAAAATTTTTTATCAGCAATCTATGTCCAACTGATTGTTTCCAAATAGCTTTGCAATAACTTCGGAAACTTAGAATATCCTGGAGAAAGGTCAGAGAAGACAGGTGTAACATGCCATAATGTGGCCAGAGTAAGTATCTTACTTGACTGACTTCAGGGATGCGTCAAAAACAAATAGAATACATGCATACTAAGCTCCTGCCTGGGCAAAGGCAAGAATGGGTGTTTGATTCCCGGCGCCATGTACCGTGCCTGCCTTGCCCATGGATGCACTGAGCCGGACACCGAGACCCAGAATTATGGTGCATGCCTGCAACGTCAGTACTGGAAAGGCTGAACACAGGAGGATAACTAGGAATCTGAGCTGTGTAGTCAGACCCTATACCACATACATTAAGAGAGAGGGGGGTAGAGGGAGGGAGGGAGGGACAGAGAGAGAGAGAGAGAGAGAGAGAGAGAGAGAGAGAACATACCAATTTGAGCCTTGCGTTGGCCATCCATGAATTTGTGACCTTTGAGCCTATGATTCTAGTCCCTACCTTTTGGCTTCTTCCTGTCTATACTTCGCTTCCTGACGGCCATGATACAGGTGGCTTTCCTCTGCTCTCATGGTTTGGTCCTGGAGCAACTGACTGGGACTCTCACTTTTATGATAAACCCTTTGTCCTTTCAGTTGTAAGTTTCAAATATTTGGTTCTGGCTGTAAATCTTAATAACATAATGTTAAAAGTTTCCAGCATGTTATTCAGAATGTACAGAAAGCTAACATTGAGGAAAACCTCAAATCACACAGGAAACTGCACATGAATAGATGATGTCATCAAAATTGCATGTATTGGAATTATATGACAAATTTTCAACGTTCTAACAAGCTGTTATGCAGCACTCTTGAAACAAATAGAACATAAAGGAAATGTGATTATGTGAAGAAATAATTCAAACTAAAAGTTGTAGTAGAACGAACAAATTCTATTCAGAATACTGGACAAGATGATGATGCAACACACACATTCTATTCTATGAGGGCCAATCATTTGGAGTTATTTAGAACTTGCATGGTTGCTTAACGTTAGACTTAATATGCCAGAACGAAGGGCTGAGCAGATAGTTCAGTGGACTCCAATGCCTGCTTTGGCAGAGAGCAGAGGCCAGGGCTGTATTACTTGTGTGCTGTGTCAACCCCACTCCCAGGGCACACTGAGATGGACTGAGACTAGGCGTGGTGGTGTGCACCTGTAATTCCAGAACTTGGAAGGCTGAAAACAGGAGGATCACTAAGAATCCTACCTTCATAGTGAGACCTTGTAGACCCTGTACTAAACGCATTCAAAAATAAAAATAAAATGCCAGAATTAATATATATGAATATTTTCAGTTTCTTTCCTTCAGTTTCTAATCTGCTATGCAAATACGAGATCCTGAATTGAAATTTGTCACAAAGGCCCACTATTTAATGATCCCTTGGTATGCTTCTCATATGTATGTAGTTTGTCTAAGAGCTATACTACCTCAATAATTCTCAATGTAAATTAATTCACTTGTTCTGTACTATTTATATTTTCCATGTCTATTACTTACCTAGCTAACTTACTAGCTCTTTTCGTACAGGATTTTCATCGTGCTCCATGTCTACGCAAATGTATATTGTTTGTAGTTAGACTGGATTAAGAGAGTTAGAAGCTACTTTACAAAATATGCACTGGGCAGGAGAGGTAGCTCAGTAAGGCTAAAGTGCCTGCTTAGGCAAGCTTAGGCAAGTGCAAGGATCTCAGTTTGATCCCCAGCAACAAGTGCCTTGCCAGCCCCGCCCATAGGGTGGGCTGAGCCAGCCAGAGTGGCATATGGCTAACGCCTACAATCCCAGCACTGTGAAGGCTCAAGGCAAGAGGATGACTACAAGTCCGAGCTGCATAGTGAAACCCTGCAACGACCTCACACATTTAAAAAATAAACAAAGCACTCTAAAAACCTGAGATTTGAGGTTTTTAAAATATAAATCTATTGACTCAGGCCACGGTTCAGGTATTCTTGTCATAGGATTACTATGGAAGTGAAAGAAACAATTGTGAGCATTGAGGGAGATGAAGATTGGTAGGACGGCTCATCTATTACTGGATATACTTACTGTGTCCTCGGGGTCATATTCCTGATCTAGCAAGAAATAATAATACACAAAAAATTGTGCAAGACTAGCTAGTAATAAGAGCTATAAGTCTTCTTACATTTTCTGTATGAAAAGCTTTGGTTCATCATCCTTCATCTTCTCAAATCCTAGAAAAAGGTAATTCCCATTTGATTTATTAGGCAACATGGATCTCTAGGCTAATTCGTATTTGCATTCTTCCTCAAGATTATAGAGCTTGCCTGTGAGTTATCATTTCAAGACTGATGGCGGTGGCAACAAAGCTTGGCATAATGTCTCCTTTATATTGTTCCAGATATTATGAGAACAGGGACACTAGCCAACCTCAAGAAAAAGAATCCCATTGTTTTCTAATTTTCAAAAACAATATTATATTGGTTTAATCCTTTACAAAATTGAAATGTACAAAGAATGATAAACTTATATATTTCCAAAACTCATCAGCTCAACACAAATTAGCCTAGTACTTTGGAGGCTGAGGCAGGAAGCTCGTCATGAATTTGAGGCCAACCTGGGTTATCTAGTAAGTTCAGATCTCATCTAACTTCTATAGTGAGGCCTTGTCTGAAAAAAACTGACACATAAGTATGTCTATTGTAGAAAGATAGTAACTTCTAAAATACTTTAGTGTAAAATTACTTTCCCTGTGTTTTCAAAATGTATTGCTATAGCATACAGTTTTAAACTCTATTTTCCCAATAATGCCTCATAATACGTATTGTGCCATCTTCCTTTAATATATGAGCTGCCAAAGGGAGCACTGCACCATCTTTTCTTTTCTAGTCTATGAATAATTAAGAGCACCTCTCATTCTATTGGTTCTGCTTGATGTTAGTCTTCCTTTTCTTCTCACACTAAATATAGCTCTAGGCCTCCTCGCTGTTCTCATCCGATGTGCTAGGGCATAACAGCTCTACCTATGCCTCCTCAGGAATAAGTTGACAGACACAAATATTCCAGATATGCTATGCTTAGTATTGCATCTACTTTACTAGAATTTCAGGTTTGTTTGTAAAATAAAATTGAGCACATTGTGCAATGCCTATATAAGTACACTATTGTTATTCATAAACAGTAACAGTATTGATCTGGGTTCAGAACTCACTGACTCCTAACTTTTATACTGGAAACGGAAGCCCATGCCAAGAGCTGGATTTCTACCTTGCCTGTAACTAATCTACATATGATCAAGTGAGAATTCTAGACACCTATGTCTAGGGTTTACTGAGGAAAATAGAAAACCTCTTGAGACTTTCTTCCACTGCTGTGTCCCATATGCGCACTCCTTGGAGCTCAGAATTTTAAAAATGTTGGTAAACATTTTTGTTACAGAAGGCATGCAATGGAAGTGATAACTTGCACAGCAGTTCCGCGTCCCTGACTGTCCCTTTCCAGTAATATTTATCTAGCATCGGCCTTACTGAGCACACTACACTTTAGCTGCTGATCTCTAAAATAGTGACTTTTGACACACAGGCTCTCAGTGATCCAATAAGGAGAGGGTTTCTTTACTTCTTTTTCTTTTTGACAAAGCTGTTAATTTTGAACTTACTGTTAACATATAAACTTATTGTCTCCCTGTTGCCTTTCTCTTACTACTTTTGTAGTTTATCCGCCTCTTAGGTTTACACTTTTCATTGGCATCTTCAGACTCCCTTTTGGATGTTTTGTATCTCTTTGCTTACATAAGATTCTACTGTCCTTATTTTTGCCTAAGAAAGAATAGGACCATTGTTAAGTGTCTACTTGGAATTGGATTGGTTTGGGCTTGGTCTGAGTGGGAGAGACTAGCTAATTAACACTATATATATATATATATATATATATATATATATATATTCAAATAAAATATTTCTATACACAATCTATGTAAGCCACACTTAGTTCATCTGTAAAAGGGGGAAATATACTGTTGATCAGAAAATTAAAAGTTACATATGATGCCTTATATGCAGTACCATTACAGTAAGTCATGTTTATGTACCACAATTGGTAGCAAGATATGTTTTTATTTGATGCAGGTTCTTGCTATGTACCATGAACTCATAGTGATCCTCCTGTCTCAGCCTCCCCAGCACTGGGATTGCAGGCATGTGACACTCTGCCTGATTTCAGTGGACAGTACTATGCACCTGGGATTCTGGGCTGGGCAGGGAATGTGGTACCTGAAAATAAACCCAGGTCCTTGTGCTTGACACGCAGGTGCTTAGACCACTGAGCTCTTTCTCCAATCCCCAAGATAGATTTTAAGACTTTGGCTGTGTTTTTATTTTTTAGAAGAGAAAACTGGGTCTTCTTAAAGAATAAAAAAAAATTAAAAAATTAGGATACATGGTTGTATTTATTTTTCAAACAGAATCTAATAAATATTCACATTAAAAATATATGTGATTTTAATAGTAGCATCAATCAATACTGAATAAAATTATATTAGCAGTAACTCTCTGAATGATGAGTGCTGAGATAAAACCATGCTCATTAGGTTCTGAGATTTATTAAATGTTTTGTAAAAATGTTTCATAGTATCTTGAGGCCATGATACAATGCATACAAGGATTCTTGGAAGAGTTGCCATCACAGATAATCATATTTTGTCTTTTCAGTTTTTCTTTCTGGAGAATGAATACAGGCATTTCGTGTTTCTAACAATGACTGGAACCTTAAGTTCTGTAAGCACTATTGTCTTTCTTCAAATTCATCTTTCTTCTCAGAAGTTCCACCACAAATTTTCTGGCAATTGCAAAGCCTAAAATTATGTTCCCCTTTTCATTTTTAAGTTGAAAATCCTTGAATATAGTAGCACTGTAGCTATGTTTTAACAATCACTCCTGAGTGAACTATTTCATCTGCTACATATCTTTGCTCAATAATCAATCTACTTAGTCTCTAAGGAGGAAGTATAATGTTTCCCTTTCTTTGGTTATAAGATAATGCTGATCTGTCTTCTTTCTCTTCAAATCAAAATGATTAATTCATATTTTCTTTTGCTAGAGAAAATGAGCAATATACCTAGGCTGTTATTTTTCCAGAGAGTTCCAAGGTAATGTCTTATTTTTCAAATACTCATAGATAATAAATCCTTAAATACCTAATGAACCATGCATTTCTGGAACCAGGGATCAAACTCAGGACCTTGCACTTGCCAGACAGGCACTTGTGCCCTTGAACTATCACCCTAACCGCTTTACCCAATATCTTTACAAACCCAAAGATTGCTTTCTAGAGAGGAGAGATATTTAAAGTTGATATCAGGGCCTGGAATGTAGTTCACTGGCACTACATGTGCCTGGTAATGATGAGATTATGAGTTCAATTCCCAGTACTATAAACGTTTATCTTAGCTCTCTGTGCTTTTTGTCTAACGGGTATATTTCTAGCTAAAACTTAATAATTTCATTTAAGTAAAATGTCATACTTAGGACCTTACATGAAGTCATTTATTCCTGGTGCATTACCAATAAAATGGTAAAAGTGTTCTAGGGCTGCAATTAAAAGTCGTTAGACCAGTTTTGGTAGGAAAGTTTCCTACTGCTGCAGGACTTAATCTAGTTCATCTATAATCTAATATTTGTCCTTGAAGTCTAAGCATAATGCAGTATTTTGTTATTAGAATTAGCTCATCCACAACTTCCCACTTGGGCATGAATCCTTTCACCATTTTATGCATGACAGACTCGTATAATCCTTTAAGTTATTCATTATATGGAATTGTACAAATGGTGTGATGCAGCCTGTCTTTGATGCTGAGTTAAAAGTGAAGACGTGTTTATCTACCTGGAGGAAAAATAGCCACAGCAGCTGTTGTCTGTTGTTGTGATTTAGAAAAATGAATGTTTTCATTCTGTAAAATCTTCCCCACATTAAGAAAATACAGAAATATCTTTTTAAGAATGTATGCTTCATACTGAGAAATCCTATTACTTTCTCCTTCATGTGCTTTAATTTACTGTTGTAATACTTTGCTCCTTGGTTCATTTTTTTTCTACATTACCTAAACAAACTGGACTAGTGATTCACTAGCCTCTCTTCACAAACTATGTATCTCAAAGTTATTAAGGCTCTCATGGAAAATATGGATTAAATTTTGGCTACTACCCCAAAGTCAATATAAAAGAAGAAAATGTCTGAAAGGAAACCTGCTTTTCAGCTAACCTGTACAATACTCTGCAATACTGACTCTTGCTGGAAGAAATATGTACCTAAGGGGTGGGACTCATTTCCCTGTGCAGAGCCGGACAGCTGCTGGACAGCAGAGATTGAACAGGTACACAGACAGTGGCTGTCTTTTTGGGCAGCCCACATTTGGGAGATACGGTGAACACATCAATATTTCATTTCTGCACTAAGACTGAGCCTAAATGTAAAGGTATTTGAGATTTCCTAATCTGTTATGGAATTTCAGAATTTTAAAGATTAGAAGACATACAAAAATATATAAGAGAGAGTCTCATAAAAGTTCTCTGGCTGAAAATTATGCTGTACATTTAATATACCTTCATTAGAGTCAAACTTCTCATGAAACGCTGGGAGTTTTATTGAGACTTCACTTGCAGTTTTCAATGAGCCTGTTATATAATTTCAATAATCAAGTAAGAAAATGAATTCTGGGGGAATATAGATGCACATTTAAAATGAATAACCTCTTGCATTTTCAGGGCAGCTACTTAATATCACCCAAACTCATATGAAATGTTGCAAGAATTTTACATGAAATTAAAAGTAAGGACAAATGAACTAATAAAGCTGAGTAGGAAAATTTCATTAAAATTACTCAGTGAATATTCCAAGTCCATCACATTTGGGCCTAGTACAATTGCAAAGGTAAAATTGCACAGGTGCTATAACAGCGGCAAGACTTCTCACCTCAGTATCTACTAAAACCCCTGGAAATGGACATTACATATTGCCACCTGGCAGTGGTTTCTGGAAGTCTTATAGATATTGCCTATTCTTTGAATGAATTGAAGGTTTATTTGACAGAGAACTATTCCCAGTAGTAGTGAGTCATTGCTCGACTACATTCTTACCTTGAGTAATGCTGACCTCAGTATAGTGCAAATGGATTAATTCATCTGAAGAGATTTTTGAAGGATCTCACAAGTTCACTGGCATTTATAGTTGCTACATTATAAAAATATTTATACCACCTCTAGTACATGGGGCAGTTAAAAGGACACATGGGATTATGGGATTTAGTTTAAGACAGCTCCTGGAGGTCTTATTACTTTTGTGTTTTAAGCTATTGTCATTAGTCTAGATGACAATTTGCAACTTCTTGTGGTGTTTGTCAACAGTTCAGTTAGCGATATCCTTTCTACTTAGGCCTTAAAACATGGCTAAATATGAAAAATAGCTCATAAATTCAACCACTTTTTTCAGTAGCTTCCAAAATAGACTTTGCATGAAATAAAATAAGAGTCCAAGTTTCGAAAGTTGTCATCAAAGGTAGATGTTTGCAACGACAAGGTCCTACTCCCAAAACTAGTATAGTAGTCAAACTTCAAAAGCTTGGGGCAAAGATTCATCTGTCAGAAATAACCACGTCGCCCTCAGTGTCACCCGGATGGTGGTTTGTCTGTACAGAGCAGCTCTCAGGTAGGTGTCATTTCAACCAGTCCGCTCTATTGAACAAATTTAACAACATTTCCATTTTTATATTTCCTGTTGTATTATAAGAATGATGAAAACTGGCATGCTGGCTCATCCTGTATTTAAATAACGGCACTGGAAAATGAGTGAAAGAAAAGAAAATCCCTTAGGTGGAATCTCTGTACAAGCATCTTGACCAGAAACACTGTGCTGGAAATGGATATATTGAGAAGTAAAAATTATTCTAAAAGAAGCAGCTTCATAGGAGCTCTGTACCCAATACAATACAATGCAGACGCAATTCAGCTATTGCTTAATCTGGGGAACAAGAATATAGATTTGCTTCTATTAATTGACAACTTTTATTAATTCCTGATACACTTTCTTGTTTACCAACCTTAAGATTCTCATTTATATCTCACCTGCAAGGACCCCATGCATGTGCTGTTGTTTTGCATGTTTGACTATATTTAATGTTTTAATGCATGAGTATATTTTCTAGCTAGTTAAACCTACAATGAAAGTGGCTATTTGAGGACTTGCAACCTTTTCTATTTGGGGGGTGTCTAGTTCCTTCTAATAAATTGAGTTCCAAATAATGATATTCAGTTATTGCACAAGAATCCAAAAATCACAGGAATGTAAACAATGAACTGCCTGAAAAAGCCTACCCTCTCAATCCTGCAAGGCCTTTTTTTACACTGTTAAAATGAGGACAGAAATTTCCCTGCTTCCTGACCATGAACTTTTGCAACAAATCATTACATAAAGAGAGCCAGGAAATAAGCAAACGACTGATATACTTGGAAAAAATTCATTTCCCAGATCTTATAACATGCAAAGAATTAATCTCCCTTGTCTCATATCTACCTAACGACCTAAGTGATTCCACGTTTTTATTTTTGTTACATAAAAACTCCATTACTCTTACTCTTTGCAGATGCCATGCAGGAAACTTGATTTCAACTTTTTATCCAGGTAGGGTTTACCACTTTATTCACCTAACTTATACATCAAGTAAAACTCAAAATCTTATGATGTGTCTGATATCAAACACTGCAAAATAAAAAAGAAGACTTTTATTTTTTATTTGAGGATTTTCTTTTTATGTTTCAAATATGCTTTTTCTATTCCTGTGAGTTGAACCCAGGGTGTCACACAAGCCCATGCATGTAAGTGCTCCACCCCGGG
Organism: Myocastor coypus; assembly: GCA_004027025.1. NCBI lineage: Eukaryota > Metazoa > Chordata > Mammalia > Rodentia > Myocastoridae > Myocastor > Myocastor coypus. Next base: position 27,719 of record PVJA010001869.1, read on the forward strand.
ACGTATATCCACTGGAAAATTATATATTGTAAAGAAGTTTTGTGTTTTATTTCTTGAATAATAATCTGCAAGTTAAAACCAGGTACAAATTCTAAGTTAAGAAAATTAGCTTTCATTACATTTTTTTTTTTTCATTGCCACATAGTAGTGAAACACTGTCCCAACTTCAACTTGTCTGAAAAGGTTTGTATTATTCTTTGATTTGTTGCTGTTTTTTACTGCATCAAGAATTTTGGGTTAACGACTCTGCTATGTCTGCATTTGAAATTTGTTCTCTCCGTTTTGTGATTGCTTCTACAATATAATCTGTTTTCCACCAATCCCTTTTAAGAACTTTGATTTTCAACATGTATAGTATGTGTGAGTGTCTTTCCGTGTTTTACTTTGAACTTGCATAAGCCTTTCTTACAAGGAAGTGTGAATTTAGCTGCGTGTTTTGAACTCAGATCCTACTCCCTGCTCCCCATACTGTCCTCCTCGTCCACATCTGTTCACCGGTGACTTCACACCTCGTAGGGCATCTCTTCCTCCTCCTCGCTTTCTCGGGGTTGTCATTTGCTCCCCCCTTTTTTTTCTTTCATGTCACTTTGCACCATCATCTGCTAATAAACTCTTAGTTTTCCAACCCTGTTTCTACACTTTAATCTACTATTAAACTTTCCACAAGTTATTTATTTTCGTTATAATATTTTGAGGTTTAGTAATTTTCATTTGACAGCTTACATGAATTCTCTATAAATATGCATGAATTCTCTATAAATTCTCTATAAATCAAATCATATTTGATTATCCTTAGCATATTGCTTAGTTAATTTAAAGTCAACTCCTGTCAATTACAATAAGGTCACTTATTAAAATTGTCTACTTTATCAACTTTATTTCTCTACCAACATAGTATTTCAGTTGACATTTTCCTACCCTAAATGACTCCTGTTTGTTTCCTTTCGGCATTCTCAGCTTTCTAATGATACATCAGTTCTTCCTCAGACTGACAGGAGGAATAGGCTGCATTAACCCAAAAAGATGTAAACTTACTTCTGACATTGACAGTTCTGCCAATAACCCACTACGATTATGGAATATTGGACTTTGTATACAACTACTTTCTCTGAGTTCAATGAGAAGAAATTTTTGTATCAAGAATGATTAGAACAAGTATCATGTCTGTGTCCTGTGCTCTGAATGACTGACTACTAGGAGGACAACAATATGCATAGTATCAATTTTTGGTAAAATACTACTAACGTGGTTTGAAACTGCTGCATCACCATTTCTTATTAAAAGTAATAAAGAATAAAAAACAGGCAGACAAAAAGAAAGAGAAGCAGAGAGACAGAAAGGCAGAGACACGTGGTATTATGTGTACGATACTTCCTAGTGCTCTAAGCCTCTGATTTTGAGCAAAAGTCCTAACATAATATGTTCTTCCACTACCTGATTCAACTGTAATTTCTGTATGTTTATTCAATAGTAATATTGACTTTGATAATGAAAAATACGTAAACTCATTCAATATTGTGTGGCATTTTATGTGGCTCTATAACACTCTGGATTCAGCATCCTCTCTAGGATGTTGAATGTTACAAAGGGGACCATTCTATAATTAATAAAAGCATCTTATTGGCAACATGAAACTACAGAAAATTGCATGGGTGCTGTGCTTCATGCTGTAACTTCTTGTTCTGTACACTTTAATGAAAATAAAAGCCAGGAGAGAAAAAGCTGTCCCTGTTCTCCTCTGATATTCTTGGAAATTGAAATTCCAGTGGTATTTCCTTTCTAGTCTTACGGTTTAACAAAAGCAGTGCTAGATTATTCATGTTTAACCACACTTTATTCCTTTAATTCTTGTCTTGCATCATAAGAAAATATGTGAAAGCTTTAAAAGTGAGGACAGCCCAACCAATGTCTCCCCTATTTTGAACCCTAAATAGCTGTGTTCCTCACTTAGGCCACAATATTTTGAAGTCCAGCGTTTATCTCCAGCTTAGTGGGAAGAGGAGGCTGAGACCTAAGCTGACTCTTTCCATCTCTCAAATAGAAAGTCTTTCTTAGATATCTTCAGATCCTCGCTCTATTTTACAGAGTTCTGAAAATTTGTTGTGAGACATAAAGGTCATATAGATTATTTTTCCTTCAGCAACATGTGCTTGAATAACGCTTTATTACAGAAAGATTATAAAATTATGATTAGACTAGTAACTGCATCTCTAAGGCATACAATACTAATACAGGGTTGTGTGCCTACCAAGGAAAATCTATTTGAAGAAATGATGAAATTATTGTAAGCTACTGATCTTATAGTGAATGTCTTTGAGTTTATATTTATGGCTTTCACAATAAAATGTCTATTTAAATTATAAGAAAAATTCACCTAATTATCCAATTATGAGATGAAATTTTAAATGTGCTTGTTGCCTTATCTATCAAATAGTAAAATCATTTGTGTATTTAAGCAGACAAACTAAATACCACCATCTAAATTTATTGGTAGTAGCCAGGTAATTACAGAAAGAAACATTTGACCCCATGCATAGAAAAATGAATGAAAAGTTGAAGCCCATAGCACTTTGGAAGCCTCCAAGATGTGCCAGAGAAGTCACACAAGCTTTCACGGTGCAGGGGACTGGGCATTCCAGGGACTCCACAGGACTTGTTGTACTGGCCTTGAAGGGAGATGATTAAAATAATGCTGTGGGAATCAAATCTTCACAACACATGGCCATGCGCAGGGCGGGAAATTGAGAACCACTTGACAGGCAGTGGAGCTTCTCTAATGATGCAACTGACTCATGGGAAGGAGAGAGAAAAAAAGCTTCTGCTGGCACAACAGCAAATTCTCTCATCCATGATCATGACATTTGTAGAGCCCTCACTAAAAACACATTATTCTCTGATCAGTTTTGGTGATCTACATACATATTTTTCCCAAGTAACCAGTTAACTGATTTTTAATCAGCAAGATGATTTTACACTGAGCTCTGTTTGTTTGTGTAGTGTGTCATTGAAATGCATAATCATAAAATATGATGTACAAAACTGAATTCAGAAATGTGTTAAACAAGTATTTCTTTAGGAGTGCTTACTTATGTGAGTGGATGTACCTCCATAAAATTTAGTTGTTATTTTTAAGAATCAATGTACATAAGGATCAATCAATGCTTTTATGTGATTCCCTCAGTCCCCAAGTGTCTTTTGATGCAGGGAGATGAGAGGGTTGGGTCCTGTACTCACAGCAGCAGCTTGGGAGGAAGAGCCATAATGGCTACCACAAAATCCAAGGTGAAAAGCAGGTTACGGAAGCAGGAGACAGTGCGGCACGTTGGCACTCATGCATGCCTTCCCAGTCTTCAATTTGTTGTATTCTACAACATTTGTGTTATAGTAGAATCTTCTACTCTTATGACCTACAAATAGGATCGATGCGGTTCGTACATATCGGACTTCTCCATCATCTACTTTATAATAAGCCACATGTTATGAACGGGAAAATTCAATGTTTTACAAAGAAATTGTTTTAAATAAGCTATGTGTGTGCAACTTGAAACCTGCTGGCTGGGCCCACCCTGGAAAACTACACCATGATCTAGACAGTGTCAAGATAAACTTCTGCCCTGGGAAAGATTCCAGGTGCCGCTGCGCTGTGCAGAGCTCTGGGGCAGCTCGCAGTCTCCCCGCTGTGCTGCTCAGTGGCATCACTCAGACACCTGGACCCCTCTTGGAGCCCCTGCTTTCCTGGGAGCTCCTGCACCCTCTTTCCTTCCTAAGAGCAGCCACCGTTGGTTCCACGAGCACGACCTCTGGAAGATCTCGGGCTGCAAGGGGCCTCCTAGCAGGATAACCTATCAAAAACGAACTCAGACAATTCACTGACTTCTCCTTCCACCTCACAATCATGTGCTTTTCCTTCCCCAGCCCCCAAATCTGACTTCCTATATTCCGTTATGCAATTACCCATTCTAAAATTTGAAGTATATTTCACACTGAGAGTAGAGTCTGATGAAACCTGAGTTAGTGCCCTTCATGATAAGAAACTAAAACTTTCTTTTCTTGAAGAGAGGCTCGCCCTTGAGTGAGCATACAGACACACACACTCATCACTACCTCCAAGAAAGAGCTGTGGAGCACTGGAAGCACAGGTATTAAATAAAACTTCGTTTATTTTATTTTATTTTACTTTATTTTATTTTTTTTATTTTTTTTAGGGAAGGGTCTACAAGGACAGGGTGTTCAGGGTGTCACTAATAGATCTGACTCGTGGTGATCTGCTTGTTCACAGCTTCCCAAGAGCTGCGCCGCTACTCCTGCTCGCAATTGCTGTCTCAGCACACCCCGGGTCGGGGTCAGTACTGTAGGCCAAGGATCCAACCGGTGGTGTTCTGTGAGCCTGCTTGCTGGTGCTTTAATCTACTGTGCTATCTGCTTGGCCCCACAAGAACTTGTTTAATTATGGCGTGTAAAGGAGCATTCCGATATGTGAACAGTTACTATTAGTAGTGGTTGTTTTTGAAAGTATTACTAGAGAAAGCTCGAGTTTCCACTTATAATGAACTGACTTGCAAAAACACCAGTCATAATCTTGGAACCAAATAAAGAAAATCAACCGCAAACAGCAAATAAAATAATGCACACCTGTTGTAAGGAAAAAATGCAGACCGTTTCATACTTGAAGTACAGCTCATCAGTGAAGTCTTTATTTATAGCCCTTGTTTCCTGATGTCATGTTCCCCGTGTTCATTCCAAACAGGAAATGGGCTTCATGCAGAAAGCTGGTCAGAGTATTTGGAAAAGTCTAAAGAAATTAAAACCACAGACCGTCTATTGGGGAAAGAAGAAATTTCTGACAAAGTAAACCACGTGATAAGGAGTCAAAATATAAATGCAAACACCCTTTCAGATTTCAGATATGGAACACAAGATACCAAGGGATTCTTATGAGAAAATAAAGTAATAGCACCTTATTATTTAATTTGAGGAAAAGAACAAGGGTAACATAAAACGTAGCAAGAACAATGAAGGCTCCAAACAAGAATCAGAAATCTACATCCAGTAAAGTATTATTTGAAAATAAAAATGAAGTAAATATTTATGGTTAAAGAAAGCAGAGAAAAAAAAAAAAAAAAGAAAGCAGAGAGAGTCTGTTTTCACTAAGCCACTTAAATAACATACTAAATAAATGAATAAATAATAAATAAAAATGGCCCAGCCTCATCATAACAGGAATGAGAAGAGACACAACTTCAAAAGAAGCAAAGAAATACAAGAATTAAGTGAGCCTAACAAATCATGGTTTTGCTTTCTCTTCCATCTCGTGAAGTGAATGAGTTGTCACAGTGAGGCTATAATGAAATTTGAAATGTATATAGTATGTATACTATGGAGAAAGACACATTTCACTAAGGATTATAGGAACATGCTGGGAAATATTGTTCATACATACATACATATACATATACATACATACATATATATTAACAAAATATGCATATTTGTAACTCTCAAATGAATGCAAGTTCTCAGTGTAATAATAACTCAGAGCAATAACTGCTAAGTTATCAAGGCATGTTTTGTCGTCTAGAAAGAACAAATACTAATACAAGATAAATGTGGAAATCTAAAACGAATAGGTGAAGGGGCATATCAAAATGCATGGATTTAATCTCAAAGCATAGAGGATGTGAAGAATAAGTAGAATGCAAAAAGAAAACTGAATAGAAATCTGGTAGGTACAAAACTCTCTGTCTTAATAATTATAGCAAATAAGTATAAATTGGACCTGACAATTAAATTTCAATTGTAATGGAATTCAAGCATAGTTATATAACTGCATGAAAATCAATACATCTACCTAAAAGAGTTGTTATAGCAAAAGATATATAATACAAGTAATAACAAGAATGCTGCAAACTTCAAGACAAAAACGTAATATCAGAAATAAAGTGGGTCATTCTCAACATGTGAATCAGTAAGCATATTAAAAATATTTTAAGCTAAGTGGCTGGTGAGATAGCTCCATGGCACTAGTGCTTGCCTGGCAAATACAAGGTCATGAGTTTAAACCATATATATATATATATGTATATGTGAAAGCTAAGGATAACAAAAGGGCAATAGACATTCTTATAATTTTAAGAAAAAGTATAATTTCCTCTCCTATTATTCAAAAATATAAATCAGAAAAATTGTGTCACAATGTCACATGGATGTTAAAAATTAAGCTATAATGTAATTTTAAATGTATAGAATACATAGAAAAATACACTGGACTAAAGAATATATTTGAATAATATTGCTTACATATGCATGTATGTATTCATATTTTGCAAATGACAATGGGATCACGACTCAAAGCAATAATTAATGTGTTACAGAAGCATGTTTTGTTTTCTAGATAGACAAACATTAATACTGTGCAAAGGGGTAAGCCTAGAAATCTCAAAGAGAGGAGGTAGAAAAGGTTCTGTCCTATTAACTGTAGCAAATGAGTGTGAATTGAACATGACAATTAAATTTCAATTGTAATTGAACTGAAGACAACTGTATAACTAAATGAAAATATATAACACACTGTCACCTGGATGCATAGAACCCACCACAGACCATGCACTGAAACCTCCATAGTGTGCATTCAAGGAGCGGATCTCTGAGACCCTTTGAAGCAGCCCTCTGAGACCCCTGCCCTGCCATGCATCTGAGGAGTCACCAAGAAAGAACTATTAGGATTAAGCCACCACCAGGCACTACAATACTTTTTAGCACCTTGAGTTTGAACTTGGAAGAAATGTAAACTAAGAAGAGCTTTTACAACTGTGAAAACTGCAACTCATTTGCATAATACCCAGCCAAGTGAACTTTAGAGTAGCGGACTATACAGACCAAGATATACCGGTTCTAAGACTCTCTGGGACTTTATGTCTCAGTCAGCATAAAAACTAAAATAGTTACTGTGCCTTTCAAACCACAGATGACGTCACACCTCTACCCCACTGTGTTTCCTTGTACTCTCTCCTTCCCTCAAAATAGTTCTGCTTTGCTGTATAACCAGCATCTTCGTAATGCTTCTGTTTCAGAGATTTTATGCATCCCATCTCTTTCCTCAGCAGCCTGCTTCTTCAGATAGGTGCATTCCTTGTGAACATATTTACCTAAAGTATTTGTTCAGTCTCAGACACTTTCTAAAGCATCCTCTGATCATCTGATTTCAAATAACCCACCAATTTGCTCAGTATCCTCCACATATATCCTAAATTTTATTCAACGGGTCTTATTTTCATACCCTATATATTTTTGTTGTTTCCTTAGTATGTGTTTACAGGCACTGTTAGTTTTGTTCACAAGTATATCCTCCTGGTGCTTAAAAAGTGTTTATATCACTGAAAAGACTGAGTATCTCAGCACCTTTTTCTAAGTCAGGGGGGAATCTGCTAATTGTATGTTGCAGAGAGAACAAATAGCCTAATAAAGTTTATGAGGTAATATTCAACAAACTGAAGGATTAAGAAGGACTTGAATGATGTGGAATCCAAGAATGTGACTTTCTAATTTTTTTCATTTCTTTGAAGTGGAGTTTTTAAAATCTAAATTAGTTTCCAAAATGTAAAAATTAGCATAGTTTTTCATAAGCATCTAAAAATCAGTTTCTCAAGTAAAGTCGGAACATCTCCCAAACAGGATCTGTGCTGCCATTTGGCAATGACTTTCACAACTTAGCCCGAGTATATGTTCTCAGGTTTGACTCTGGTTTCGATGCATCTTCCTGGTCCTTGTAGACACGCAATGTGTGCATTCACCCTTGATTTTCACACTACCCTTAATATATGTCTATCATGAAAACTGTCAGGTTCTTATAATTGTATCATCTCGGACTGAAAAGAAAATGAGTCAGAGTTACTGAAAAATATTGACATGATACTGTGATTCTAAACCTCTGCTCACACCATTTTTAAATGGGATACCCCACTCACAAACCTATATGCAAATGTCCTTACACCGCTATCTCCAAATGAAATGTTCTTACTTCAAAATATAGCCTACGCAAACCACACATCAATTATTTACAGTTTGTTTTCAGTGGCTTTAGTAAATAATTATTTTTGTGACATTTAATAGGCATGGGTTTCATGGATTAAATTTTCCTTAACTAAGAGATGTGAAACTTTTGGGGAGGGATAAAGGTATGAGAGACTTTCTGAGTCCGTGTGATTTTTGGTAGTGAAGGGAATTCACTTTCTATACAGGACGTTTCAGGAAAGTTCACCGAGGAACTCCAGGACGAAGAGATTGTAGAAACAGAAGAACAGACATCCACATAGGTTAAATTTCACCAAACCTTTCTGCTGCTGGTCCTGTGTCATGGCAGATGCAAAACTACTGAATTTCTCTTGCTGGTCCAAGGTCACATTTCTGTGTGATGTTCTTTAGCAGAGTTCCAGCAAAGACCACTCTTATATTCATTTTGAAAGAATCTCATTTTGTTATATCAGTCTTGCCAACTGTTAATCTTCAGTTGCATCAAAGCTATGCACAGCTTGCTTGGCGCTACGTGCTAATACAAATTCATTACATATGGTTGGTAGGGAAAAGGGAAATTAAAAGAAAGGCAAATAATGGCCATATTTGCTTTCTCTTAATGATAGTATAGCGATCTCTGGTGGATTTCTTTGCATTGCCCACACAGCCTCCTCCATGGCCAAATTCATTTCTTGATGGCACACTGATGATTGAGCATATGCTTACTGAAATAGATGTGGGGCATATAGCTCATTTAACATTTTCCTTTAATATCTGCACAATACTTTCATTTTCTAAATTGTATCATTGGCACTGACAATAACCAGTTTTCTGGGAGCGTGTTTCCTGTCCTCCATACCCTGTTTATCATGTCATGTAGGAGGTTGTTTCTCTTCCTGAATCAAAAAAAAAATCAATATAATATTCAGATTCCAGTGAAAGTATAAAGTAGTTCACTTCTTATCCTATACTTTTTTTTTTCAAGAGGGAATCACCTACCTTGGGTCACAATAAACTTGCCATCTGTAGGAATCAGTTCTTCCTGCTCCAAATTGTAGGCACAGACAATACAAAGTTATGTTGCTGTTCCTCTGAGTAAAAATTATTTCCTGATTGAGTTTTTAAAAATGTTTACAATATTCTTATTGCATTATAAAATCATTGTTGTTAACACTTTTTCTAAATCTACAACTATACTATTACAGAAAATATAAAGATTTTAGTTCTGAAGATTGTGTTACATTGCTTCATGTCAAATATTTAGAGTAAAAAATGTGCACAGCTGGTCTTGGATAGTTGGAAGCAACCACAGGAGAAATTGTGCCACATTTTGCTGGGAGACAATGGCTTCATGTACAGAACCTGCAAAACGAATTCTTGTTATCTTTTGCAAATAACTTTTCTGTCATTTTCATTTTGTGTGGCTGTGTGTGTATGCGTGCATGCATGCACATGTGTATATGTGTGCAAATATGTGTATGTGTGCATATGTGTGTGCATGTGTGTGTATGTGTGTATATATTTTTGTACTTTGTGTTAGAAAGTGACATGAGAAAACATGATTATAATTTGGGCTCAAGGAGGAAGCTTGTCTTTGGGAAAACCAGGCACTGGCATAAGAAGTCCAGACAGATGTACAGAACTGAGATCCAAATGGCTAGGATGGAGAGAAGAGCTGGCAAACTCTATCCCTGCAGAGCCCAAATTGGCATTTGTCATCCGGATCAGAGGTATCAATGATGTGAGCCCAAAGGTCTGCAAGGTGTTGCAGCTTCTTCGCCTTCATCAAATCTTCAGTGGTACCTTTGTTAAGCTCAACAAGGCTTTAGTTAACATGCTGAGAATTGTGGAGCCAAACATTGCACGTGGGTACCCAAACCTGAAGTGAAAAATGAACTAATATACAAATGTGGCTATGGCAAATCAAGGAGAAGTGAGTAGCCTTGACGGATAATTCATTGATTGCTCGATCACTTGGCAAATATGCCATCATCTGCATGGACGATCCAATCCTTGAGATCTATACTGTAGGAAAACACTTCAAAGGGGCAAAGGATTTCTCTTGGCCATTCAAGTCATCATCTCCATGAGGTGGAATGAAGAAAAAGACCACCAATTTTGTGGAAGGTGGAGATGTTGGAAATAGGGAAGACCAGATGAACAGACTTATTAGAAGGATGAACTAAAGTATCTACCAAGGTGTTTTTATGATTTGGTCAGTTAATAAAGTACCTGCTTACAAATTGAAAAAAAAATCATAATTTGGTCTCAAAATTCTAGGAATGCGTTGTTTCACAATGCAGACTTAATGTAGAGCTTTAAAATGACTGAAGTATTCAAAATACAGGGCAAGGGGGAAAGCTTATACAGCTTATGGGTCTTGCTGTCTGTAGTCTTCCACTGCTTGCTACTCTTCTTAGCTAAATCTGTTCAAAATGCTCTATCTCTAAGGACAGATTTTTTATGAATTAACTGTATGGCCATCTATTGGAAGCATGGGTAAAGCAGATCTAGATTTATATGAAACATATTGGTTACTAAGAATAATTTTAAAATTTGACATGAGATTATGTTCACATTCCCTTGTGTTTTAAGTAATTTGTGGATGATGCAAATATAATTCATTAAGAAAAAGCTTTAAAACCAGACGAGCTCATTAAAAAGCCATATTGGAAAGTTAAAGTTAGTGAAAACAATTTTATTTTATTTTATTTTTATTTATTTATTTATTTATTTTTTGCGGGACAGGGGTTTGAACTCACAACCTTGCATTTGCCAGGTAGGCACTTGTGCTACAGAGCTATCTCCCCCGCCCCGTGAAAATAATTTTTGATGGGGCTTCTTATTCACAGATGTTTGTATGTTTATTTATTTATTTATTTATTTATTGGTCTTTTTTTTTTTTGTCTTTTTGAGACAGGGTCTTGCTATACAGTTGAGGCTGGCCTTGAGCTCACTTTTGTAGCCCAGGCTGGTCTAGAACTCACACCAATCCTCCTGTCTCAGCCTCCCGAGTGCTGGGATTACAGGCGTGAGCCACCACGCCCGGCTCCTGGTCTTTTTTTTTGAGACAGGGTCTCGCTATGCAGTTCAAGCTGGCCTTGAGTTCACTGTTGTAGCCCAGGCTGGTCTCAAACTCTCACTGTTCCTTCTGCCTCAGCCTCCCGAGTGCTGGAATTACAGGAGTGAACCACCATACCCAGCTGTATGTTTATTTTTGACATGTTTGATTTTTTATTTTTGATTTTTTATTTATTTTTTTTTTTTTTGCAGTACCAGGGATAGAACTCAGGACTTTGCACTTGCTAGGGAGGCGTTTATGCCATGAAGCTACATATCTGCAGGCCTTGCACATTTTTAAAGTGTGTTGTGAGATGAGTATGTTACACAAAAGTGTGAAGTGTAGATCACTACTTACACTGGTATTGAAAGAAAAAACTATGGCAATTATGCGGCTTCATTTTAACTCCAATTTTTGTCTTTAAAAAAATGGCATATAATAGACCATATTAGCACCAAGAACTGAACAGGTTGTACATATTTTGATGTAACTGAAAAACATTTGGCAAGATGGATATATATATACTAGATTCTCACAAAAAAAATTAAAAAACAAAACAAACAAACAAACAAAAAAAAAAAAACCAAAAAAACACTTACCTGTGCTAGAACTTCGCCTGTAACACTTGGAATGGAAATGCAGTCTTGGGTCAGTCAATACTAATTCAGTGCTGTGGCATCAGCCATGCCCCTACAGTGACACTGTGACTATTGGTCAGGATTGGATTGGCAGTCTTCTACAAGATGAGGAAAGGCACTCCAGGTGTGTCTGGGTGCAGCATGGAGGCTCGGCACCTCAGACACTGGTTCTGGGCCTCCTCCTGTCCAGGGCTCCTCTCTGCTCTGCTTGCTAGTCGCTCTGCTTTGTTCCACCCTATGCTTTGCTATGGACTTTCTGTTTTGGGTCCGGGCAGCCCCCTACTGAAGGCTCTGACCCTGACGGCTAAAGGGAACCTTTCCTCTTTAATTGCATTTATCAGGCATCTTGTTTCAACAAATGGAACGCTGATTAGTGGGTGAACAACAGCAACACACACACATGCGCACACACATACACACACGAGCACACACACACATGAATCCAAGGAGGCTGTAACATGGGAGGTCTGCATGGTAAACCACCCCAGGAATATAATCACTCAGGAGCCATCAGGGAGAGAAATGATCTAGGAAGGTCCCACAGAGGCCAGAAGGGTACAGGAAATCCTCTCAAGAAAGTGGATTGGCAAGAAAGAAGAAGGTCGAGAGAACGAGTGATAAAAAGTAGACACTAGAAATTGTGAATAATGTCCCTTTCACTAGGGGATTAGAAAAGCAGTGGTAACACTATAAAAGAGTTTCAGTGGCAGATTGTGACAGACTCGAGTCTGCAGTGATGTGGCAGAAATATTCTAGCACTGTGAAAGAATAGTTAATGCTATATATTAACTGTGCCAAACACTACATATTTGCTTCTGTTTCTGTTTAAATTTTTATATTTGAATGGAGGCATCTACAAATGACTTTCCTGATTTGGAAACTAACAGTGACTGATCTTTGGAAATTTTGGGAGATTCATTATTTCTTCCTAGTTTTCTAGGGTGATGACTTTTCATCTTACATTTTTATGCCTTTTTATCCATTTTATGCATTGGTTCAGGGTCTCAGTATGAAGCTCGGATTCATGGTGACCCTCTTGTGTTCAGCCTCCCCAGTGCTGGGACGGTAGGTTTGCACCACCATGCCCAGAGTCACCTGCTAACCACCCGCAGGCAGGGCCTCAGTGGCATAGGGGACAAAGGATTGAACTCTGGTCCCTGGATAATACATATTTGTAGGTAGAAAGCCTAGAAAATGAGTTTTACATAGTAGGTGTTAAGGAAAGATTTAGCTGAAGTAAAATCAAGAGGTTGAGGAGTTTTATAATGTGGGGAGCATAATTTTCCTCATTGTATGCTGAACATAAGGAGCTAGAGGAGAGGTAAAGCTAAGTGAGAAGAAAAGAAGTTCAATGAGAAGAAATGTGATTGTATCATTAATGATTGGAAAATGTATAACACCTACACCATGGGCTCGGTATAACTAGTAGGAGGACAACAATATGTATTGTATCAAATATTGAAATGTACTACTACTATGTTTTGAAACTGTAAAAAAAATTCTCTGTCAGTACATATTTGCAATAAAAAAGAAAAGAAAAGCCTGGAGAGAAGGCACTACACGATTTGAGGACAGGATGTTCTACAAGGCGACAGATCAACCAGGAACAAGGGAACACCTTCCTGGTCAGTGATAGCCACACTGTGAGCTAAGTGGATGATGTTATCTTTTGGCTACTCCAGACACCATTCTGAGGACAAGTAAAAGTCACCTAAAATAAATGGCCACAGAAAGCATAAGTGCACAACTTTCCCCTGGAATAGTTGTTGGCACATTTGTTCGAAATCAGATTGTTTCATCTATTTAAAGCTAGATAGAGCTAGTTTACAAGTAACTCAGTTAAATATCCAAGAATATTTGTACATATTCAAAGATAATAAATCACTAGAGCTTATGAAAATTAAAGAAAATCACATTCCCTGAGGCCAAGACAAATCCACTGAATATATATATATATATATATATATATATATATATATATATATACACATATACTCTATGTGGCTGTAAAATGTATGTATGCATTATATTCATATGGTCTATGTGGCTGTAAAACATAGGTATGTATTATATGCATATGATCTACATGGTTATAAAATGTATGTATGTATGTATAATATATATATATATATATATATATAATATATGTCGCTGTAAAATGAAGAAATCTTTATTTATTTATTATTGTATTTTAAAGAAGGGTCTACAGGGTGTTCAGGGTCTCACTACTAGATCACAATCATAGTGATCCACCTGGTTACCGCCTCCTAAGAGCTGCGATTACAGGTGTGTCGCGGGGGCAGGGCCAGCACAGCAGGCCTGGGCATCAAACCCATGGGCCTTGCTCCTGCTTGCAGGTGCCTTGCTCTGCTGAGATAGTTGTCTGGCCCTTTCATTTTCCATGTGCTTTTTTGCCCCCTCATATTGGCTAAACCTGATTTTAAATAATAGGAGACAGAAACGAACACATACTATAAGAGTATTAATTTTGAACAAAATGAGGTAGAATATAAAATGTAAACTTAATACATAAAATTGAGGCCCGGTGGGATGGCTCAGTGGTCTAAAGCACCTGTTTGGAGAAGCTTGGGCGGCTTCAGGGACCGCGGTTTAATCCCTGGCACCACATGCTGCACCAGCCCTACCCTCGGGGTGGGCTGAGCTGGCCGTGAAAATGAGTGAATAAACAAACAAGGGTTCTGAAATTAAAAATAAAAAAAAAAATAAATAAAATAAAGCCTTCTAAAAAATACATAAAATTGGCACCTTTGAAAATGCATGAGATTTTTGCATTACCGTCATTACTTTTAATATTAAAGCAAACTCTTCTACCTTTAAATTTGAGATAAAGTTGTGCAGTTGTAATATATCACAAAGAAGGAAATACACTTGCAAATAACAGAACACTGAAAGGAAGTGTTCCTTTTTTTTTTTTTTTTTTTCTTTTTTGGCCAATCTATTTATTATTTTCTACTGAAGGAAATAATCAAGGTGTTTCTCGATTTTAAAAGAAACTTAGAAATTGTTATATTCTTACTTTGCTGCCTACTTCTAGGGAGTAGAATGCTTGAACCTACAAGCATCTTGGTCTCCAATGAGCGAGAAAGAGGGGACCACCACAAGCAGCGGGAGGCCATTTTCATAAAAGTTGAAAATTCTGCCTTAGAAATTAGGAAGGCAATTCTTTGAAAATTCACAGCTTTATTTATGATAATAAGTGATAGACAATGTTTATAGATTTTTATTTCCCTAATGATTCTTTAATGAGCCATGATTTCAGCGCTTTGTATAAACAACATTTTTTTCCTGAGAGTTACTCTCTCAAATGAGGTAGTCACAAATTTCCAGGCAGTTTTTTGCAATAACCTGCTAATTTCCTTTCCCTTATATCAGAAGGAAGCTTTGAAATTATCAAAAATTATACAAAATAGTTTAATTTTATAGATTTTTTAATGAAACTGCCTGTGATGAATAATATAGTGTTTACTTTTCTATTCTATAATAATGAACAGGAGCACTCAAGTAACAAATAGTATCTGTAATACTATTTGTATGCAATTCTACAGACTCTCCTATATTTGGACACTTAAAATAATAGTAATTGGTAAATTACACATTTATTTTATGTTCATGAATACCACTATAAATGTTTCTTAATTTTGTAAAGTACTTGGAAGAATAGTTTTGCATTAAAGAATTTATCATTTTGTAAGGTATAAGATCACCAAATATAGGTGATTTTATTTTTACTTACTTTCAATTAATTTAACTACTACCTATAGTAATTCTATTGATAGTACTGCTATTCATATTTATTCAGGTTCTAGTTCTTTTCTGGTGTTTAAAGTACACTTTTTATTTAATTCTGACATTCACTAACTGATTAAAGTCAAATGGGCATAAGACTGTTGTGTAGGACAGCTTGTTTCAGGACCATCAGAAAAATGCATCATTATAAGATACAATAGATACAGTGATAATCTATTTTGAATATTAGCAGTTTCCCAGATGAAAATTTTGTTTATACAGTAATGTAACTAAAGCCTGTGTGTATGTATATATATACACATCTATCTATCTGTCTATCTATCTATATCTATATCTATATCTATATATATATATATCCATCTATGTAGCTAATGTTTTTAAAGAAACATTTCCTTGCTCTCAAGGTAGGCTAAACAAATAGAATGTCAAAGCAATAAAAGTTGAGGAAACATTTATGTAATAAATGTAATATTCATTATACTGAAATGAGTTAAATTAGTCAGTCTATGTTTGAAATAATGAAGCATACAACTATAGATGCTCTTCCGTTTATGATAGAGTTATGTCCAGACAGCTTCTCATGAGCTGACAGTGCTGCAATTCAAAGCCACATTCCCTACACCTCACCTCACCCTCAGGGCATCCTGGCTGAGCCACGCACTGGAGAGGAGAGCACCGGGAGTTCTACCGCACTGACCTATGTGCTTTGTGCGTGTCATTCCTCTTTAACAAATGGTGCTGCAAAAATTGGCTCTCTACATGCCAAAAACTAAAACTTGACTGGCATCTGTCACCATTCACTAAACTAAAGTCATAATGGATTAAAGATTTAAATGTTAAAACTGCAGCACTATATCTCCTAGAAGAGAAAGTAAGTGGAGAGAAAGTAGGTGGAAATCTTGAAGACAGAGGGGTAGGGCAACAGTTCATGAACAAAAATCAAACTACACGGTTAATACTTGAATTAACAACTAGGATATGTTTATTGATTTTTTTTTTAACTGAGCACATACTTCTCAGATAAAGAAATGTAAGAAACAACTAAATATATGAAAAGAAAAATGTTCCCCATCACTAGCCACTCATGAAAAGTACAGCAAAACAACACTGAGATGCCACGTCACTCCAGAAAGAATGACTATCATGGAGAAACCAAATAGCAACAAAAGTTGGAGAGGCTTCCTAGAAAAAAAGAACCCCCTTCCGCTATTGGTGAGAATGTAGCCTAGTGCAACCATTATGGAAACCAACGTGGGGACTCCTTAAAAAGCTAGAACTGGAAATCCCATTTAATCCAGCAATCGGCCTACTTGGAATTTTCCCAAAAGTACTGGAAGTATCATATCATCATGACATATGTGTGCCTATGTTTATAGCAGCACAATTTGTGATACCCAAATCTTTGAAACAGTCAAATGTCCATCCCCTGAAGAATGGATGAAAAAGATGGTGGTATTTTTATACAATGGGATATTACTGAGCTATAAAGAAAAAAGTAAACTGGAAGTCTTCCTGTAAAACTAGATGCTAGGGCCGGCTAGATAGCTGAGTAGACTAAAGCTCCTGCTTAGGCAGACTGCAGCAGCTCGGCTCGATCCCCACCCTGCTGTACCATCCCTGCCCCCACGGGTTGAGCTGAGAGGATGATTGAGACTGGGTGTGGCGGCTCACACCTGTATTCCCAGAATTTGGGAGGCTGAAAACAGGAAAACCACTACAAGTCTGATCTGTGTAGTAATACCCTGTAGACACTGTCCTCAATACAGGAAATAATAAATGGATGCAATTTGAAGACATACTCATAAACGAAATAATACAGACCCACGTGTTTAAAAATAATCTTGTCTCCCTAGTGTAAGAACCCAAATGAAGGAAGAAAAGTTGAAACGTATAACACAGTTAAAGGGAAGGGGAGAACTTAAGATTCAGTCAGTGTAGATAGAGAAAGGAGAAAAGTTATGAAATATGGTCAGAGCAAAACCATATGTTTATTTGAACAAAATGTCTAAGACAAGAGTCCTAAGATTCTCTACCAGCTTTCAGAAAATAGCAGTGAATGGGTAGAATTCCTACCCTGACTAATTCTATTGCTTATATCGGTGAACTAGGCAACTACACTGAGGATAGCAAAATGTACTACTAAACCCATGCTTGAAATACCTGTCATTTTGGTCATCTAAATGTATATTGCTTCTGATGTTGTATCAATTATTGCTATACTCTCTTGAAGTATTTCTTAAAGATAAAAGAAAGCAAGAGACGAGAAACAAGATGTCATAGTATTATCCTGCTACAATGTCATAAATGATTTGATTTTTACATTTCTGTGTAAAAATGTATAATTGGTTTTTTTCACATGCTATAGGGATTTAAAGCTTAGACTATCAATGGTTATTGGAAAATAGCAATGCCATGTTATATCCAATGTGATTGATATTCAGAAAGATAATGATGTTAAGCTCAACTGCGTCTTCTACAGGGTAATAATATCATTAAGCTTCTCTTCTGGATGTTTAACAACTAAAGATGGCAGACAAAAATTTAGAGAAATAGAGGGGCTACAAAGATAGTCAATATTTTTCCCCTAGCCCTTCAAGGTCAGTGAGGATTCAGGACATAAGAGAATCTGTGTTGTGATGTCCTATAACTCAGTGTTGTTCCAAAATTTCTGATCAAGGACATTATGAAGCCACAGAGGAAAGTGATCAGTGAAGTACAGCGTGCCTAAGGAGAGTCACCTAGAGAGAAAGCACTCTCTCATGCTTTCATAGACAGCAAATTAGCCAAACAATGGCCACGAGTCATCCAGATGGCTGACAATGATAAAAAAATGTATAAGATGCTGTACATGGTTCCAGTGTAAATACTGAGGGAATATGACTGTCCTTGTCAGATACAAAAGTTACATTTTTAGTTATATAGAACTTGTTTGACCTTAATTATCCAACAAAAAGGTATAACCATGAGATGTAAAAAGTAATGTCACATTTATATGTTAAGCTATGAAAGGCTCAAGTCAACAAATTCTGACAATTGCCAGTTTGACACTATTATTATGGACTATGGGAGTATATTGGGCAATTTTGCTAAATTCAAGTACTTACCATCTTTAGACTTGTTTCAGATATGAAAAATTCCTTTAAAGACCTCTCCAAGTATAGCTTCTATAGCTACAGAACAACATCTATCTGTGAAAAGACAAAATGAAAAGAAGGATATGTTGTGAGCCAAGCTAAGAAATCAGCCAAATATATGAAGGTGGGACTTGATCCAGTGCCTAAAGCAAACAGGCTGTCTCACTCCTGAGGTGGACATCCTGTCTAGTTAAGATTAGCTATCAATTGCTGGGCAACCTAGTATCATGTGTTACTAACTTCACAAAAATATAATAAAGGATGGCTTTGTTGTGAAAAAATAGCGAAAGAAAGGGAATATTACTGTAAATATATACCTATATATCTCTCTATATCTATATCTATATCTATATCTATATCTATATCTATATCCATATATGACCAAGAGTTAGGACAGATATACAGCTCATTTTTCTTAGTTCACTGAGAATCAGTTTGTCCTAATATTGTTCAGATGAGATATCCTGTCTGTATATTGTCCTCTGAATAACTACCGTGAAGACAATATGCAATGTGTTAATTATTGTAAATTTCTTACTAACTTGTTTTGAAACTATTTCATTGGTATTCTATCTTTTTTCTCATTAAAAGGAATAAAAATTATTTTAAAAATATTAAAAAGTATTCAAAATAGTCAATAATAAGCAATAAACAGAAAAAAAAATAAAAATATAAAAATTTGTGAAGTATAGGATTTATATATCAAACAGTAATTTTGTTCTTTGGAAATTTTTTTATTATGAAATAATAGACACATGTGTTTTGTATTTATTATGCAATAAGGCAGCAATTAAATTTTATTTATTTCTCTACCTTTTACAATGAGTACAAACTAGTATTAAAACAGAAAATTGAAAATGATTCTTTTTTATTTATTTATTTATTTTTGTATTTAGTACAGGGCAGAGTCCACAGCATTTTTAGAATCTCTCTACATGGATCAGGCTTGTAGTGATAGACATATATTTAGACTCCCAAAAGCTGGGATTACCGGTGCAGACCACCATGTTCAGTTTCAATAGTCTTTGCAGCATGTCTTAGGGGAAGGGCTGGCACAGCACACAAGGGATTGAACCCCAGCTTCTGTGCTCTGCTTAAGCCGACACTTTAGTCTGCTGAGCTGTCTGGCTGGCCCCAATACAGAAGTTTTTAAACGAAATTATATGAATTGCACAATATTTGCTGAATTCCATAGCATTGTTTTCACACAGTTGTTCATATTGCCAGATGTATATATGAAACCAGAAGAAAGAAAAAGAAAAAAGTACACATAAGAAAGTAATATGACAACAAAAATAATTGAAAAAAGAGGAAAAGCAAGGTTAAGGATTAACTGCTCCTTTCTGTAGTCCAAGAAAGGGAATATACAGTCTGTAGACTGTAGACTGTCCAAGCCACCCTGCTTACATACATAGATACATTATCTTCCCCCATTCCCTCTCCTGCCCTTCTCCTTGATCAGTAATTCCTTCCTTTTCACGTTCATTCCCTACTACGTCCTTCAGACTTAGCTTTCTCTTTCAGGCTGTCACACTTAGGGCATAACAGATGTTTGCACATGTGGGTTTCATTTATTTCCCTTATCAGCATGGTCTCAAGTTTCATCCATTTGCCCTTAAAAGCCTCAAATTTATCTGTTTTTCATAACTCAGTAATACTCCATTTCAATACTCAGTAATACCACACCTTCTTGATCCATCCCTCCATTGATGAGAATTCGGGTTCCTTCAAAGATGTAGCCATGAGAAAATGTGTTACTATAAACATGGGTGAATATATGTTGCTCTGGTCTGTCTTTAATTCTCCAGGATAAGTACAAGAGAGGAACACTGGGCTTGAATGGGACCTCTAATCCTAGGTTTTTTAGGACTCTCAACACTGATTTCCATAGTGCTTTAACCAGTCTGCATTTCCACCAACAGTGGAAAAGGGTTCTTTTTTCCCCACAGCCCCTCCAGCATTTACTTTTGATTGACTACACTATGATAGACATTCCGAAATATATATAATTAGAGTGCCCTAGAGTTGGGTTCAGAATGGCAGGCTGTGAATCAAACTTAGATGACAGCCATTCTTTCTGTGGTGAGATGGAATGTTGGTGTTGTTTTAATTGACATGTTTTGAATCACCAATGATGTTGAATACTTTTTTCATGTATTTACTTTTCAATTGCATTTCATCTTCTAAGAAGTGTATATTCATCACAGATGCCAATTTTTGGATTGGGTCTTTGAATCTGGAGGAGCTAGTTCTTTCTAATTCTTTATATGTTCTAGATAGAAGGCCTTTGCCAGGGGGACAGTCTGTTATAATGTTTCCTAGTTAATGGGTTTTCTTCCTCTGTTGGTAATTTATTTTGAACTGCAGAAACTTTTCAAAATGGTAAGAGCCCAGGTGTTGATTATTTGAAGAATTTCCTGTGCCGTTCAGTTTGTGTTCATGAATTCTGTACCTACCTCCAGGAACCTAGAAATTATTACATTTTAAGAAAACAAAGGACATAAATCCTGAAGTACATCAATAAGGAAAATATTTTTGAATATAAATCATTTTATTTTTCCATTATTTTTTCACTTAAAATTTTACCAAATTAAAAAGGTAAAAGGTTAATGTAGAAAGCAATTCAAGTAGTATCTGCATCAGGTGGCTTCTGATGCAAATTCACCTGTGGCATAGGAAATTAAAGAGTGGGATGAGAAAACCAATAAGGTGTCTCAGCCTTAATAGTTGAGACATCACAAGACAATTTCAGAGAATATGTCAGCAGTGATTTATAGATGAAAGATTAGATAATTGTGCAAGGGTGATTCCAGTAATAATGTTAAGAGCTCCCAATGAAGTTCAGGGAAAAACAAAAACAAACAAACAAAGCCTTACAGAGCAATGGGATTGAGAGGAACAGACAAATACTTAGATAGCATGCATTTTGTTGAAGGTGTGCTGGAGTTGTAGCTCTATGCTAGTTTGCCAACAATTCATCAGGCATTGGTTTTAAATTCCAGTGCTGTCAAACAAACAAACAAACAAACAAACAGAAAAAGTGAGGGAGAAAGTGAAAAAATTAACTGAATGGCAAGAGTTCATATTGATGTAACATTTCCCCAGCCAGGTGAGCTTTATCTTGGAGGAATCTTAAGGACATTAATGACTCTTAATGGTCAACCTTCTTAAAGGAACAGTGCTCTGTGGGTGTGTAAGCAGTATTAGACAGAAGACAGGTGGACACTGAATAGCTATGGGGAACCTCATAAGTCCTGCCCCACCACCACCATCTCAGGAGCTTTTGTAAGCATTACTACCACCACAAGTTGCAGGAAGTTTGGTGAGCTTTACCCCGGACCCCCAAAATTGGGAGAGATTTGTGGAGCTCTAGTCCAACACCATCATCCTTGGAGCCTTGCTGAGCTGCAGCACATGCCCACCCCACACCCCTTCACCATGGTGGAAGCCGTGCTGAAGTACACACAGTGTAAGCTTTGGTAAGTGCACCCCTCCCCAACCATGGCAGGAACCTTGCTGACACATGATCTTCCCCATTCCCATTACTGCTGAGTCTGGGTGAACATCAAGATCCTTAAAATATCTAAAGGAAGGAGCAAAAGGCGGTTTCAGACCTCTCGCCCAAGCAAAACAAGTCTCAGTGAGTCCTCTGAACTACCTTCATCAGGTCTTCTCATTGTTCCTTTCGGTACTGACACATCACATTACAACACTCTCTCACACAATACACACACACACACATTTTATTTGAAAACAAAAACATATTTAAAAAATGAAGTAGAAATACCTAGGAAACTAGAGAAGAGTTTCAGCTGTTGCAAGCTTTTATCTGATACCGGTTTAATCTCTCATAATCATAATTTCTTGCTCATGGAAGCTGTGAAATACTTTAAGTTTCTGGTTCAGCAGCATGACTTGGAATTCTGTCACATCACATTGAAAGAGACTTGAATAATACACTGAGTATATTTATTCTTATAAAGAACAGCTTATTTTGAATCATATATTAGTTTATATGATTTAGAAATTTGCTAAGTATTAAAATTTACAATCTCTCCACTTCTTCATTTTCTGAATAAAACTTAATTCTATAACCAGGGCTAAAGTTTGTTCTTTTTAGTTTGTAGAAACTACCATTTCTATGTATTTATATGCCAAAGAAGACTGTTTTTGGACTCCTATAACTGTCATAAGCCATTTTCATAAGAGGAAAGATTTATAGAATTTCTGGTTTACATTTTTCTTTTTAGAACTCATAGGAGTAACAGGAATATGGGCTCCAACAACATACCTTCTACTGCTATTCAATTATAACTATCATGGCTCTTGATGTTGTCGTTATGAGTTTTCAATGTTTGGTAGAAGACTGGGGAAAATAGAAATTAAACACTTTCTGTTATTGCAGCTACCTTATGTAAGACTGTATCATGTATAAAAGTGCAAGAAAATTCTCATCTTGGAAATTCAGTGTCTTAGTCAGCTATTAACATTTTTTTTAGAAAGAATACAGATATATTTCATATACTGATGATTTTCAGAAAAAAAAAAGATACAATGCTCAATAGAAAAAAAATTACCAATTTTTGTATTTTCATAAAATAAGGCAAATCTATATGTTAGAACTTGGGAGTTGCACAAGTACGCATTATATCAACTATGAGATAGTAACATAAAATTATTCTAGTAAGTGTAAAGAATATTACTCAAGCGGGGAGATAGATAATATCCTAGTAAAAATGCAAAGCTTCTTGAACATATTACAATAATACTTAGGGAGGAAAAGTTTCCTAAAATAACATGAACTTTAAAGACAGTCTAAAAAATGGTAGCATGGATGAGCTCAAAGAAGTAGCTGTTAGAAAATAAACAAAAGCTAATCATCCAGTAAGTACACATGTTTATAATTTGTACTCTTAAGTAAAATGTAGTCGTCCTACAAATTAACATCTACAATTGTAATATAGAGCTGTCCTCCTACCCAAAGGCTACTTGTCCCTCCAGAGCTACTATAGTTATGCCTCTTTAAAGATCAGTTTTTTACTTCAAAATCTAGAACCTCTAATTATTTCAGAAATGAGGAAGGCACTAATCTGTCATTGTCCACCTCTTTCAATTTAAATTCTAGGAATGTCTGACTCATTATAATATTTTCTTTCCCCCTTTTATTTACTTAACTCCATGCTTGCCTGATGTGTTTATTGTACAATTTATACCACATTTTGTACTCTGTTTTGTATTCTATTAATTTTTGAGGTAGCCAAACAGGACCAGAAAATTCCAGTGAATTTATTGATAGTAGAAAAATAAATATAAAAAAGAATGCTCTGGCTTTGTGCATGGGTGGAAGATATAGTTTCTGGGTCTTCATTTCAGAGAATCATTGTGCTATGTTTTAAAAAATGAAGGTTGAAAAGATGTGCTTTGTACCTCACAAATAATGAAGAGGTTTTCTCCAGTGTTTGTGGTGGACTGAGCTCTTGGCTTTAGGGAGACCAGCAGTGAGATTCAGTTAATAGAAAGTTACTAGCAGAGCTCCCAGGAGTGTAGATGACCAGAAATTCAGGATCGAGGAAAAATAAAAGTGTGACAAGCAAAACACTGTTTTAGTATTTTAGATGTGTCAGATCCTGCAAGCTATGTGTTTTGAGTGATAATTAGATTAGTAAATATTAGGCCTGGAATTACTCAACCAATATATACAACACTGGAGAAAAATTGACAAATATTCAAGTTTTCAAATGTAGAAAATTAAAATGTATTAATATTAGTGACAGTTTTATAATGATCTCTCTGAAAAATTTTGTATGATAGGTCCTGAAAACCTTTGAGATAACCTCAAGTATTGCAGGGCAATTGCATGTGCACATCTTTTGGCTAACATATTTCTGAGTTCTTTGAATGTAAATCTCCAGTCAATCTTCTGAGTAGCTCATATGCTTGTTTACTTGGGGCACTCAGTAAAAGAAGATGAATGCATTAACCATCTCAGAAGAGCAAAAGCTTGCTTGAGAGGAACATGGCACAGCTTATAGTGGACATTTTTCCAGGGCTATAAAAGGGTCAAGCAGAGAAACCTTACTAAATCAGATTTTATTACTCATGTTAAAATGGAAGCCAAACAACAGGACTGTAGAGAATATAAAGAAAAATTTTCAGATCAAATTCAAACCTTATTAAATTTAGATATCATTTACCTAAGAGGAAATGCTTTCATATGCCAATATTAGAAAAGGACATGTGAAGTAGACTTACACTAAAAGACCTTAATAAAAAGTCCCTAGGAATAGCTTTTAATTAGGGTTACCAAAATAGCTCAACAGATGAAGTACCTACTTTGGCAAGCGCAGGTACTAGGGTTCAAACCCTGGGCAGCTCCGGCCCCAAACCCAGGGTGCACTGAGCTGACTACCGAGTCCAGTCTTGTTGGCTCAAGCCTGTAATCCCAGCACTGGGGAGGCTGAAAACAGGAGGACCATTAGGACTCCGAGCCACGTAGTGAAGTCCTGTATCAATCAAATACACCAATAAAATCAGATAACTCAGCAGACTAAAGCACCTACTTAGGCAGAGTGTAGCAACCAGGGTTCAATCCCCCATGGGTCATGCCAGCCCCACCCCCAGAGCATGCTGAGATAGTAATTGAGACCAGGTGTCATGGTATAATCCCAGCGCTTGGGAGATGGAGAATAGGAGGATTACTACAAGTCCAATCCATGTAGTGAGACCCTATAGACCCTGTAATAAATACATACAAGAAAAAAATGAGATGAGAGAAAGAAAGAAAGGCTTTAAATTATTAGGCAACACTGTTTTGGAGTAATAACATATTCGTTTATATTTTATAAAAAAATAGTTCTCATTTAAACATTTGAGTCTCACAGGTATTTATTTAAAACTTATGCATAAACATAATTAATCATATATATTATATAATTTTGCATATGCATTTGTATATTCACATAGGTAAGATGAAAGTATGGGTAAAGAATAATATCAATAAGATCTATTCATTCACATGATGGAAATACAGTTGAAAAAATCAAATACAACTTTATTATTTATAGGGTAAAACCTATGCATTAAATCTATTTCTTACATTTCCTGAATATTTATTGTTGGTATTGCGTTGATCGGAGAAAATTCTGTACTTTTCCAATATGAAATTCTGTAACTTTTTTGATTCGATATTCTTAAGTATAGCATTCATAGTGACATTTATAATATAGCAACTCATAGGATTATTAAAATAGTAGCAAAGCTGGTTATTATCTAAACAGATAAACTATATTTACAATTCTTGGGTTAATTAGAATTTTGATCTTCTTAGAAAATTAATGTTTTCAGCATGTCACGGAGAAAATATGTCAACGATTATAATTATAAGGCACTTTTGTAATATATGTATTAAATATGTACATGAGTATGAATCTATTAACGGAAATAACTTTTAATAAATTTTGATTTTAAATTATGCACTGTTTTTTGTTTTGCTTTAGAATGGCAGGTTAACTTGTGCACCTAAAGATAGATTTTAATTAGCCAACAGAAGGGTCATGGTTTACATTTTGTTGGTTGTCTTTTTTCTCAAAATTTTATAGTTTATGTGATTAAACCTGTAAAATATTTCCTTAAAAGCAGTTTTGTTTCCCGTGTTTTATGAAAGGAGAATACATGTTCTTTTACAGAATCCTTAAGTTCATAAAAGTTAAAGATCCATAATGAAAACATGGAGCAATTTTACTGGCATGGCGTTGTATGGTAAATATCTAGGTATTAAGTACAAGAATAATTATAAAACTATTAAACTATAATTAATGAGGAAAAATATTTTTTGTTTTTTACAGTCCTATAATGATGGTCCTTAAAACTTATATTGTACCTGAAACACAGAGAGAAATTTATAGTAACACATCACATGCAGGGGTAAGTTTAGAAGATCGTCGAAACAAAATGGTTCACCCTGTTTTCTAGAAATACGTGATTGGTAGCCATGGTTATGTATACATATCCCAGCAGCAGGAGTCTGAGGCCTGAGGGACACTCTGTGATCAAGGCCAGCCTGGGCTCCACAGCAAGTTCTAGTATGAACTACAGCCGGGAGTGGTGGCCCACGCCTGTAATCCCAGCACTTGGAAGGCTGAGACAGGAGGATCAATGCGAGTTTGAGACCATGCTGGGCTACCAAAGTGAGCTCAAGGCCAGCCTGAACTGCGCATCGAAACCTTGTCTCAAAAAGACAAAAAAAAAAAAAAAAAGTATGACCTACACAGTGAAAACTTGTCTCAAAAAACAAAATAGAGTAAGCTAAGATAAAACAAAGATACACATAATGTTTGAAACAAATGAACAATTTATGGGATAAGAGATCACTATATTCTGTCGGCCCATACTATAACAACCATGTCTGAATATGTGAATATATGTGATTTTTAATATTAGCACATGTTTTAATCAAATTGATGAATAGGCTTATCTCATCTTATTTTGGTTTAACATTTCACAGATGGACTACAAGTAATTTTATAAAAGCAATGTTGAACAGTCTTTAGCTAGGGTTTACTTAAGATTAATTGAAGTTCTTAAATTCTTAAAGGGCAATACATTTGGAACTAAAATTTAAAGAAGTATAAATGTATAATTTAGCCATCAATTATCTGCTTACCAAAAGCTACGTGATAATTGGGTTAACTGTTTCATGGCCATGTTTGCTCTAGCACAAAATAATATTATCATAAATTTGACAATTCCCACTAATAGTCAATTAGGATTTATAATAGTTATAATTGGTATGAGTCAAACACGCTTAACATTCTCATATTTCTGACATTATTCATCATAAAACCATATTATTTTTATACTCTCCATCAATAATCTAAAACCTTAGCCAAGCACAAGATATTTGAAAAATAGGAGTCCTAGCTAAAGTATCAACCTTCACATCTTTCTCCCCACATCATTCAAAGCTTGATGCTAAAAGTGATGGATTTCTTAGCAAGATTTTATACCAACTGCACAGATTGTATTTGCACACAAACTTCATGAATAGAAGGCAGAAAACGAGAATTATGTATGTACTTGCAATGGTAAAGAATATATCACTTTAGGAAAGCTGGCCAAATAGCTCAGCAGATGGAAGCACCTGCTTAGCCCAAAGCAGGGACCGGGAATTGAGCCCTGGAGTGTGCTGCTGGCCCCGTACCTGGGGCGTGCTGACATGCCAATTGAGACTGGGCATGGTGGCGTGCATCTGTAAGCCCAGCTCTGGGGAGCTTGAACACAGGTAGATCACTACAAGTCTGACCTACATAGTGAGACCCTGTGTATCACTATATCACCTTGGAGTATACTACTCACTGTAGTCTTTCCTACTCAGCGGCTGTGTTTGTTGTCTCCCGCACGGGGCATCTATCTTACCTAGCTTCTTACCGATTGTCTCCTGGTTGTGTCAGCTTCTTCCTCCCCTGCTGCCATCAAATAAGTCCTTTAGTTCATTTTCACCACATTTCACGAGAACAAAAGTGAACTAGCTTCCCAGGTAGAGAAATATGACAAAGGCTCTTCTATATGCCCACTCCCTCGCTCCACGCTGTTTCCTTTGTCCTTCCCCAAATTCTCTTCCCTTCTCTACAAACTCAATCACGGAGCTGAGATGCAGCGGCATAAGTTTGCACTGGGTAGACCAGTAACTGGCACATTGGAGGGGACTGAGAAAGAAAGCATTAATGAGCGGGTATGGAACCTGTGTGGCATAAGCTAAGAAATAAACGAAGATGAAGTAGAGAAATAACTGATGGTTCTTGGGTTTTAATATCTCTTTAAAGTCTGGAGTTCTTTCCTTCACAGCTTTGTGGGAAACTTTTTTTTTTATGAAAATCCATTCACTATATTTTCTTAAACAGTGGACGGCTTGTTTGGCAGCTGATGTAATCTTAACCAGAATTCTCATTTTCCTTGAAATCATCTTTAGTCTCCAAGTACAAGGTGTACAACCATACTTGGTAAATGATAAACCCGCATCTTCTTTGGGACAGATATGATCTTGATGTGACTTTTCACTTTGCCCACCACTAACTATATATATTGAATACGTAATTTCCCAGGGTAAAGCTCCATAGCCAAGCTATCTTGCAAGACAGCTAAAAAATATTTTTAAGGCTTGCTCTGCAAGATCTGGCTTAAAACACGTTTTATGTGATTCATACCAAATAAAGTTTGTGCAATTTCCAATGTAGGAATATATCTGCTAAGATAACAAAAACCCCTGCTGAGAGGGTCTTGTCTAAATATTCCACGTGTATTCGGTGACAGTGATCCTCAACGTCAAATACTGATGTATCTGGGCTCTCCCACACATGGTCAACTCTAGTCAGCAGACTCCCAAAAGAACAGTGAGAAGGCACACGGTGAAAAGACCTGTCCTTACATTCACTCCTTTAATGACAGAAAAGTACACCAGAAATCGTGTCTAGACTTAAAATGAATGTTCTATCTGAGAAGTGTTATATTGTTTAGAGTTTAACTGATGAATTATGGATTTTAGCCTCGTCTGTTATCTACTTATTTTATGTATTTATTATTTTTTTCTGTCTTTTTCAGACAGGGTCTTGCTATGCAGTTCAGGCTGGCCTTGAGCTCACTTTTTGTAGCCCAGGTTGGTCTCAAACTCTCACCAATCCTCGTGCTTCAGCCTCCCAAGTGCCTCCCAGTGCACAGCCTGGCCTATCTAGTTATTTTATTAGTACTTTGACATTTTTAAAGTATTGGAAGACATCTCTAACAAAACTAGAATAAAGACAAGGATTCAGAGTGCACCAAAAATGTATACACATGTTAGAAAAAGAAAAAAAAAAAAAAAGACGCATGCTATTTATATTAAATCAAGATGGTAAGGAAGAGGGCATTAACTTTGTATTAGGTCCCTAGAGGACGTTGGATATAGAAGAAAGCCCATTACCTTGCCAGCCCTTACAGATGAAATTGAGAATGCTGGTGCAGCAATTCCAACAACCAAGGTTGCCCACGCGGTGGTTTGCTGTGCTAAAACTCCTCCAGAGGCTCATGGCCACCACTGCTGGGCACATCTTGTAATTATGGAGGCCAAAGGTAACCTATTAACCTCATGACTTCTCCATAAACTTGCTATTACGTGGTTATACTAGTTTTGCATTTTCTAATGGGGGCATTTTTTTCTGGTAGACTGTATATCGTTCAGTCTTTGTTATTTGTACTTTATGAGTTGTCAAGATCCCTTGCTCTTTCAGTGATATTCTGTTGTACCTTGAGGAGAAGCATGAGCAGGAAGGAGGAAAAGATGGAAAAGATTGTGTTGGATTAGGTGTTGATTGGCAAAACGAACCCCAGCACAACGGTGGGGAGTTATTTATACTTTTGCAAAGTTATTATCACATGACACAAGGTTGCCTAGCTGAGATGAACCAGGCAGGGTGCTTTTGTGGAGAGTCTGGTTGCTTGACTTCTTTAGACACTGAAGTCTAAACCTGCTCTCACGCGTACGACCAATTTCCAGTTTTGTAGCTTCCAGTAATGATTATGCTCCTCACACTGCTTGAACAATGGTCTGCTACATAAAGTTCACTTCTCAAAGCTTTTTAATTCCCTTTGTGAACATGCTTCTTTCGGTAACATCCAGGTATTAATATAATCACGTGACCTCGGTGGAACATGCTGGAATGACCATAATGACCATCTATTAGGAGAGTAATTGTTCTTCTATGCAGCTTGTGCTACACATTTTGAGATATGATGATTTGTTAATGGAATAAAGCTCACATAACTTCGTTATGAATTTTAGAATTGATATGCGAGTACCAGAAGACAAAATAAATGTCAATTATAAAACTATTTTCTTTATAGAAAATATACCTCAATATTTGAAACATTCGCAAGAAGCATTTTAGCTTACAGACATCTATTTTCCAATTAATATTTATTTAACACCTAAATTGTACTGGCCTTTAAGTGAATGTTTTTATTAGCTGTAGCTTCTTAAAAGCTTTCTGTTGTGACAGTGTTTAACTCCTCAATGGTCTAATGAGAAACATTAACCATGAAGCCTGGGTTGAAAGATCCAAACTCTGAGTCATTTTTTCTATAGTTTTAAACCTTCCCGTCTGCCTATCATTTCACTATCTGCAGGACCACCTCTACTGGTTGGTGAGATACATACAGTACATAACATTTATAGGTAATCTCATCTATGGGAATAGGCCTTAAATTTTTTAGAGTAGTACTGATTGACATTGATAGTAAAAAAAGAAAAAAGAAAAAAACTTTATTTTCTCACATGTGGGTTTATCAGTGTAACCACTGGCATTTTCAAAGACAAGAAAGAGTCTTGTAGTTCACAGGTGTTCACTTTGTTATTATTTCACATTATACGTAAGGTTTTAGCTATGTGATGTTGTGTAAACCACATCATGCAGGTCTTATTAGCATAGAAAAACTGAGATTTCATTTTTTTAAATCTGTGAATGATAATGAATAATAGAAAACCCTGAGGAGAAAAAAAAAAGCAAAGTTCAGTCAAAACATTAAGTAATGTTGGCTATGTGCAATCTGGGCTCTGAAGAGATAGAGAATACAAAAAAAAAAAAAAAAAAAAAAAGAGTTAGAGAATGCACTGGTTCGTTTCCAGGTACATCAAGAGAATCTTTCTGGAATGATGGAATGAATTAGCCAAAGGCTTGGCCTGTGTCGGGTGAGCCTGGGCCCTCATTCTTGCAGGTGACTCCGCACATAGAAGTGCCAGTCGTCTGAGCGTGCTAAGGATGAAGTGTAGAGAAGCAGAAATGAAAGAATTTATAGCTTTAATGGGAGAAATATAATTCCGTTTTATAATATTCTGCAAGAAATTGTAATATTACCAAAACTTTACTTCTTGCTTAAGACGATGACATCCAACATAGCTGCCAGCTCTGTATCTCAAATGAGACATATTACTGAAGCCATTCATTTACTTTTTCAATGCATAGTTATTATATATATATACATATATATATGTATATATATATATACATATATATGTAGGTACTGAGCCCATAGCAAATGAATACCTATATTAAGTCAAGGATCACTTTAAATGTTAGGAAATTGGTATCACCCATTACACAGCCTTGTGTTATTGAATATTATAATTTCTTAAAAGTCTAGTTATAAATCAAGGTGAAATATTTTCCAGTCAAGATGGTGGGAAAGAAATTAGCTATCATTTGATAGATAAAAAGTAGTCTATATCTTATGACCTGTAAATCTGATCTGATTGCATTTCTCTGACTCACAGTCATTTAGCTGAACTTTCTTTAAAAAATAAAATCACCAGAGTAGTCAGTATCATATTTCATGTGCTTATATAAAGTGTTAGAGAGTTTATCAAAAGATCTGTGGTGCGCTTGAGATTTTCTTAAACAAATTTCTAACAATCGGGCAGCCATCCCACTAAATGAAATTGGTATTAATATGTAAAAATGGCACTACTCCTTGTTATGTTTTTTAGATGAGGTTTGCATATTAATCTTATTAAAGTTTAACTTCTGCTCATTCCAAAGCCAATATTATAAAAGGTTCCACTATATATTAGAAACAATAAGGGAAGTATATTATAGAATCATAATGGTAGAGGAGAAAATGTCTTATTTATTATGGTAATAAGTCAAGCAATAAAATATAACCTATGTTGAAACAAGAGGATTAAAATATATTTTAAATCAATTTAAAGCACTGAAACTCAGACACTGAACATTTATGCTAAATTAAGGTGGGAAATTAATCTGACTAAAATGAAAGGACAGACTCTTGCAAGGCGCTTAGCTGTGCTGCCAGCTAGTGAATTTGCCAAGTAAGCCTTTAACCTCATATCTCCACACTGCAGGGGACAGTGAAGGCGGTCAAGCAGGACAATCACTTGTTTCCCGTCCTTGTCCACTGCCCCTATACAGCAATGTGTGGTGAACACAAAGTGTGC
Organism: Myocastor coypus; assembly: GCA_004027025.1. Taxonomy (NCBI): domain Eukaryota; kingdom Metazoa; phylum Chordata; class Mammalia; order Rodentia; family Myocastoridae; genus Myocastor; species Myocastor coypus. The sequence goes on from PVJA010001869.1 coordinate 60,311, forward strand.
AAGGGTCAGCACAGTGAGCAAGCACTGTGTGGTGGGTCAAGGCGGAGGAACGCCTCTGGAGTCCCCGTCTGCTCCTGGTCAGGTCTCCACAGGGGCTCCCAAGGATGCGCCTCAGTTGGAGGACATCTCGAGATGTAGACCTCTACACAAAGTCCCCATATGTGGACCTCTAAATGCAGACGTGCACAGAATAATATACCATGAGGGTGGCGTGCTGCACCGTGCAATGGTTTGTGTGAAATCTAGCATCCTGAGGGCAGAGCACCTTTACCTTTACCTGCCAGGTAAAGCTTCTGAAATTGGCCTGAAACAATCACATTTGGTTATTCCTTGTTGTTGTCGTTTTACCCAAAAGTACCTTCTTCGGTGTAACTTTTCTCCATGCTCTTTTGATAAGAGGGACAGGATTATGTTGGTAAAACTGTTACTCATACGTACACCAGCCTTGGAGTGGCTCATATACTGCTGTGCCCTAAATTCATGCAGAAGCCGAAATGCTCAGTGCAACCGTAACAATAGGCGGAACTTGGGCATTCCTGAGAAAATGCAGAGGAATTAGGCTATGAGGACCATCGTAGTCAAAATTGATCTCTTTTTATTAGAATAAAGACCTTAAGAAAGCATAATAAACCCAGGACTGACATACTGAGGTCATGTGTGGCAGTTAATAAAATTATAAATTAGCGCTAATCCATCTGAACTCATCATGCACTCCTTTTGTTCTTTCTAGTCACAAAAACTACTAGATACTGAAATATCCTGCATATCCCAATGACTTTATGTTGAATTCCAAAACTCTTCCTATGGCCTAGGAAGTAACAAGTCATTTGATTCTCCTCAGCAATCAAACACTTAGCACCACTCTTTACAGCTTTTTTTCACATCAGCATTGGATAATAATCCACTTTCCATCTGTATTGGTCAGGGTTTTACTTAGAGAAGCAGAACAGATATGAGGAATAGGTATTAACACAAAATGTCCAATCTATAAGGAATTATAAGATTGACTTATAGTAGTCAGCCAGAGTCAGACGAGGAAGCATTCAGTAGGTGTCTGCACGCTTCAGCCTGAAGAATTCAATCCCAAAGTCCAGACTTCACTGCAGCACTCCGTGTAGGTCTCTATCCATCGGCTGATGGGTCTGCAATGGAAGATTGAAGTGTCTCTAATGTACACTGAAGAGTCTGTGACGGATGACGAAAGAAGCAAGCTGGAGGCTGAAGAGTCTGTGCTGCAAGCCAGACAATGAACTCCAGGCTGAAGGCGAAGACTGAAGCTTCTTCAGCGAAGTGAAGTCTTGACTCCTTCATCAGCCCTTTAAAAAGGCTCTTTGTGCTCACATCATACCCAATCATACCCCAGGATGGGCCCTTGATAACGCTCTAGAGAGGAGCCAATCATATCCTAGGCAGGTCCTGCTCACGCTCCAGGGAGGAACCAATTGTACTCCAGAGCTGGACTCCCACCAACAGGGAACCGGGCCGCTGAGACATCCAGCTAAGTTGACACAATGTATAAACCACTATACCATCTGAGAAATGATAGTTGAATAAAGGAACAAAGTGTGATTAATTAGTAAAAGAAGAACAAATATTCTGTGCAAGATGTGAGTACATACATTATTATATCTTAGTAAAGTAACTTCTATATATTTATTAAATTGCATGTTTATTTTTTTTCAGTCTCAGTGAGAGCTCTCCGTTCAGATAACTTACCTGAGCATGTGGTGGTGTCTTTAGGCAGTATATTTATTGTAAAACTGAATTAGGGATATAATTGCAAACTTAAGGTTTATTGTTAAATAAGGCATTTATTTTGAGATGATTAGAGATTCACATATAGGTTTCTGAAGTAATTCTGTATACTGTGCATACACAATATGCACACATATACTGTGTATATTTCTCCAGGTCTCTCCGAAATAGTCACAAAAATTGTAGAATAATATTACAGTGACATCCCATACAATCAAAATAAAAATAATTCTGTCATCAGACAATTTCTTTCAGTGTTCTGTTATAGGAATTCTACCTCATTCTGTCACCGGTACCTTCTTTACCATAATGACCATTGTCTTTTCCGTCTCAACACATTCTTTTTCATTTAAGGAAGTATATATAAACAGAGTAGCATGATTTTAAAAAGAGTTTTGTTTGTTTGTTTGTTTGTTTATTTATTTATTTGGTGCATGGATTCACCACATAGCTCAGACTCATAGTGATACTCCTGTCTCAGCCTCCTCAGTGGGTTCCAGGCATGTGACACCACACCTGGTTTCAGTGGCCAGCAGGGTACACAGTACCAGGGATTGAGCCTGGGTCCCAGGCATATAAACCACTGGGCTATCTCCCCAATTCAGTAATGAGATATCTAAATTTTTAAAACTATCTTTTCTTTTTTTTTCCTTCCCCCTCTCAGTGTAATCCTATAGAGATTCATTCTGGTTCACATGTACATAAATATATTTTTTTCTCTTCTATATCTGAGTTGTACTCCCTGGTAAACATATGCTATAGCTTGTTTAACAGTGCACCCATTGAAAACATCTAGTTTGTTTCTGGTTTGGCACTGTGAAATGAGACTGTTAAATGTAATAAATATTTAAATTTAGAAATACTGTGGTCATCTGGGCATGGTGGCGCATGACTGTATTCCCGGCACTTGGGAGGTTAAGGAAGGAGGATTGGTCCGAGTTCAAAACTGGCCTTGGCTACAAATGTGAGTTCAAGGCCAGCCTGAGCTGTATGGTGAGATCTGGCCTCAAAAAGAAAGAAAGAAAGAAGGAAAGAAAGAAAGAAAGAAAGAAAGAAAGAAAGAAAGAAAGAAAGAAAGAAAGGAAGGAAGGAAGAAAGAAAGAAAGAAAGAAAGAAAGAAAGAAAGAAAGAATAAATAAATACATCCCAACATTTTTGCTTTTTCTGAAATATCTATCATCACAATGTTGAATTACTGAACCTAGAACTGTGCTCTCTGGCCCGTGTGGTTGCACAGGTGTGCAATGCTAGCACTTGTAAGGTTGAGGCAGCAGGACTCTGTGAAACTCAAGGCCAACTTGGGCTACAGAATGAGTTCAAGGTCAGCCTGAACTGCATAGTTAGACTTTGTCTCCAAAAGATAACAGAACGGATAATTTGCATGGGTCTAGTCCTAGAACCCTTAGTCTTTTCCACTACTCTATGTTTTTACCCCTCTGCCAATTCCACAGATTCGGTATTACTTTAAATACATAATATTTGTTAAAATTGAAAGAAAGACACCTTCTATCATGTTCCTTACAAGAACTGTTTACTCATTCAAATTCCTTGTTTTCAGTAGAACATTTATAGTACTGTTGTTCACATACACAAAATTTATTTTGATTTCACTGGCATTGTGATAAATCTCTGGTACCATATAACCAGGTTATAGAAATATCTTCACCATATTGACTTTTTAATTGAAGAAAATGCCACAAATGTCCATTATTTCCAATTTTTGTTTCTTTCATTAGTGTATAGGTTTTAGTATATAATTCTTGCCTGTTTCATACCTATTTCCTTTTTTGAGTGATTATAAATATTTTGTTTTTGTTTTTACATGTTCAATATTAATATGCATAAATGAGATTTTTTGTGTATAATTACTATGTATCTTAACCTAAATTTTTAGTTTTGGAATATTTTTGCTTTTTATTCCTCTATATTTCTTGGGACCATTTAACTACATAATGAGCTAACATGCAAATAAAGAGAGTTACTATTTTTATTTCATTGTTAATGACCTTTTGTGGTGTTTTATACCTTGGGTCAATATGGGAAGTTGGAAGCTTGGCTGGATCTGCTTGGAGGAGCCCACACGTGTGGTGTGAGGTCCCCTCCCCAGGGTGTGGAGGGCCTTCAGTAGAGTGCCTCATCACTGAGAGCATACATAAAGTGGCCTGAGAAAGGATGGTTCCTTCTGCTTCCTTAGAGAAACTTTAGTGTTACCATAAGTTGGATGTAGTCTCCTGACTTCCAGTGTAGAGTGTCTGCCCTCTGGTTCAGATCCTTCAGGCTTCTGTCATAGACTCTTCTGCCTTCTATCGCAGACTCCTCAGCCTTCTGTTACAGACTCGTCTTTCATTGCTTCCATCACAGACCCATCAGCCTCCTGATACAGACTCACACAGAGCACTGCAGGGAGCTTCAGAGTGAACTGAATCCTTCAGTCTCCAGTGTGCAGATGCCCTCTGCATGCTTCCTCACCCGACTGTGCAGCTGACTATTTAAGCCAATCTTGTAATGTCTTGTACATTTGCGCATCTTGTGTTATACTTGTTCTTTGTATTATATCTGTTCCTCTAGTAAAACCCTGACTGATAAACCTTTGCACTATATCTGTAGTGAAATAAAGCTCTGAGTACTAAATTGAATAGTGAGAGTGTAATCTCAATGTGTTGCTTTTAACAAATGAATATTCAATTTTTCAAACTACGAGCTGCATTATTTGTCAAGCTGAGAGAAGCCTATGTAAACATAATAAGATATTTTTCTTTTTTAGATGTGACTGCATGATAAATTCTATGAATTTTTTAGTTGATATGCACATATGATTTTTCTTTGTATGCTTATTGCATGATGGGTTATATTGAGATATTTTTTAATGTAGATTTAATCTTTTATCTGTGGTATGAACTCCACTTGATTCATGACTATTTTTATAAATCATGGTATCTTTATAGCTTATATTAATTTTTAAGAATTTCTTTACCTGTATTCATATAGAAAACATTTTTTAGTTTTCTCTTTTTGTTGTTCTGGTCTTTAGTGAATATTCCCTCCATAAAGTGAACTGGTAAACATTTTCTTCGGTGGAAGGCATTTTAGAAAAGTGGTGTTAATTCTGCCCTAACTATTCAGAACAAATCTCTTGTGAAAATATTTCAATCTGAAAGTTTCATGTTAAAACTTTTTGAACTGTAAAATTTATTTCTTTAAAGTTTACAGAGTCACATATTAATTTTTTGTATTGGGTGCATTGCATTACTTAGAATTTTTGAAGACATAATGTGCAGAATTTTGTCTAAATTACTAAATGTTATAATTACATGCATAGACTTGTTTACAATAGGCTCTCATTTTCCTTTCGGTATCTTTAGGTAGCAGTGACACTAATCCCTTTCAACATTTTTAGAGATTGCCAATTTATATCTCCTGTTGCAAATTCAGTTTGCTAGTGGTCTGTCAATTGAATCACTCCTTAGAAATTACCATCTCTATTTCATTAGCATTCTTTTTTAAAAATTTTTTGTTTTTAATTACATTGATTTTAATTGTTACCTTTATTTTTGTAGTGTTCTTATTTCTTCACATGGGCTTCATTTCCTCTTTTTTCTCTTTTTATTAGGTGATGTATCTAATTTATTGGGTTACCCCCTTCAAGATCCTTTATTAGAGAGAGGAAGAGAGAGAGAGACAGAGACAGATAAAGAGACAGGGATGACAAAAAGACAGAGATAGAATAAGAAGGCTTGCTCTCTTTCACCTATTGGAATTTCCAAGTTTCTGACCTGCTTAGTATTTCCTTTGGTGTTCTAATAATTAACTAAAATTCTCACTGTGCTTCTGAGTCCTGAGTTCCACAGCTTGTCTGTCTTCATTCTAAAATTCCACATCTTCTTACATGTGTTTAATGCATAATAAAGTGTCAAGGTTTTGTTTTTGTTTGTTTATTTTTTTACTGAGCAGAACATATTTGTTGAAGGAAAGAAAGCTGTTTGAGAGAGGACGGGAGGAGAGGAGGGTCCTGAGTGGGGATTCCCCGAAAGCTAACTCTGCCAGGGAATTTTACAGAGGAAAACCATGTAGTGAAGCGGGTCTAAGGTTGTGGAGAAGACATGGGAACTTGCTTAGGTAGGTATTAAGTGGGTCAAAACTGTGACCAACCAATGAGATTACAAGCACCATTGCTCAAGTAAAATATATTAAAATCAGTATCCAATGGTAAAGCAAATCATGTAGCAAGTGGGCAAGAATACAGAGCAAGGCCTCTTCCTATTGGGCTTGGGCTGATGACTCTTTTTCCAGGCTCTTTCAAGGTGATTGATACTTATTTAACATATCAATCCCTGATGCCCACTCTTAAGGAAGTGTGTAGCTGCTTTTGTTTACTCTTGTCTTGAGATCCTGCTCACTGTGGAGGAGTGTCTATCTCTAGTTGTAAAGTTACCTTGTCTTCCATGTCATCTTTGAGGACCTGGCCCTGTCTGACTGCCTATAATATTTCTATCTAATTCAGCTACCTACAACCCCCCCCCCCACCCCTGAGGAAGTAACCTGAGCTACTCTGAGAAAATTATGGGTGATGACCGCTCTGGCTTCTTTAGGCTGAAAGGGCTCACATTTGTGAAACTGGGATCAGAGATACACTCTAGAGGTCATATATAAAGGCTCTCAATAGACACCAGGCATTTTTATCTTGGGGAAGTGGAACCACTTTAAATCTGGAGAAGACAAAGCCTAAGAACTATCAAATATACATGGTCCGAGTAACATCAGTGGAATAATTATGAATAGAGTCAGAATGATTTTCACCCAGTAAATAGTAATGGCTTCCACAAAGATGATATGGATAGAATCTGGAGGACCTGAGTATCTCGTATACAATTGATTTGATATCATTTGGACAGCTGTTAAGATATTAGCCAAAGGAACTAGAAGGGACTTAGCAGGAAACTAGGAAAATATATTTTCTGGAGAGAAAGAAGCATTTGAAATAAATTTGACTTGGTTTCTTGAAAGAAGACTCCTCTGTGTTTCTGTTTAATCCCAGAAAACTTACTCTTTGATTAAAATCATAGAGAAAATGTTACACATAAGTGTGTTTGCTGTAGGTTAATTAACTCTAAAGATCGAGAATTCCATACGACTTGATCATCATTTACAAGACATAAAGTCAGAGTGAACTAGGCTTTCACCTGTGCCTAGTATATTAATGTAATATGTAAGCAATATTGATTTGAGAAAAAAATAAAGCTTTTCCCTAAGGAAATAAATTTCCTTTTAAGAGAGCAAGAGAAAAAAAAAAAAAAAAAAGAAAGAAAGAACACATTTACATTCATAGTGTAGTATTTGGGCTGATGGCATGTTTTTGTACAGAGGATGAGAGTTTATAAAACTGTTTCTTTCCACAATCTTATTATCTACTACTGAAAAATACTGAAATATGCACTTGAACTCCCACTCTAACTTTGTGGCTGTGACTAAGTTTTGAAAGGAATAAGCTTTCATTATTATTCATTATTGCCCAGGCAAGCATAGTGTATATGGCGTACATGTATTTTTCCTTATGTATTGTTGTCCTTCAAATGTTGCTTCAGGTAGTACTTACAGCTAGCAGCAAATTATCTACATACTATTACTTCTGAAACATTTTTTTGTATTTGTACTATTTTTATTAATTTTCTAAAAGAAGGTGGGGAAGGCATATGTCAATATTCATAATACTTTCTGAAAAAATATGACAACATGTATGTAAGCAAAGTATCTAGGGTAGCTGAATTAAAACTATGTATGTGTTCACATGTCTGTACATTTATTTATATTTTGTTACTTCATTCAGGGTAAGTTTTGAGAATGTATTTGTTTCAATATTTTCTAAGACATTCTTCATTTTATTCAGTTTCATTCACAGAAGAAAATGAAGCTCTAGAATGATATTAAAACAGTGACAGACAAAACCTACCAATATTAGCAATAAATTTCCAACATTGATAAATGACTGGAAAAAAGCAAAATTTTAATTTTTACAATATGTATTTCTTATTTGACAAGAGAATTATAAAAATTTGTATTAGGAAGATCTGTTAATGAAAATTTTAATTGGCAAGGTTTTGTAAAGATCATATAATTACAATTTTTCTCTTTATGTGGAATGGTGGCCTTCTGTGAAAGGGCAGTTGAAATGCAGTAGGAAGATGCAAATGTTTGTTTTTCTGTCCAGGGAAAAGAAGAGACTGAGTAAATTTAAAGATACAAAGGATTGCCTTTTATGTGGATGACTACAGCTGAGCATGGAATCAGTACTGCCCTAGGTCACTCTCCTTTCCAAAGGAGTTATAGTGTTACTGTGCAATTCTTATGTTTTCCAGGATTTTCCTTCTATTGTCTCCTTAGGCTTCAATATTCATTGAATGTATATATATATATATATATATATATATATATATATATATATATATATGACATGGTTTCGAATGCTTCAGCAGTAAAGGTAAATACAGTTTTCTTTATATCCTTGAACATTGTAGTATCATTGAAACTGTTCGTACCACTTATAAATACACCAGGGCAGAGCCCTACTATTAATAGGAAATATATGAATATATGAATAATGTAGGCAAAAAATGCACAAAAGGAAGATGAACACTTATCAGAGAGTGCTAGCTAAGAAATGAGACGAAGGGAGCTGCATTGACCTGAAATGTATGAACAGAGTATGAAGCAATCCAGGCAGTTTCTGACCCCTTGTATTTTCGATACTGAGTAAAAACAATTCTTCATTCTGGAGACAGCTTCAGCATCTCTGGACAGCAGGGAGTATGTTTGTAACTACTTGGCCTATCGCATACCCTTGGGAATAGAGTTGCCATATTGAGCACTGTAATAACATTACACACTTCAGCACTGAAAACTAGGCAACACACATATCTTATTATAAGCACATATCCTCTGAATTGCTCTTTATTTACAGTTTAAATTTCACGAGACTGCATTTATTTTGTCTGGTGGCACTAACCAGAGAACTAGGCTTACGGTGTTAGAAGCAATTTCACATATAGAATTCCGTCAGTTATTTTCTAGGCCTTTGAAGTAACAGTTTTGTCAGTTACTTTGGAATTGAGAGGGCTTTGGCTGCTACGCTATGTTTCTCCTTTGTTCCTAATGCCACTCTAGGTGGACGTGTACAGGTAGGACGCTGAAATTGTGAATTTTCTTTCCCCATGAAGCATGTGCTATGAGGAGATATAAAACTCAAATACATACACGAGTACATTGTAAGATTTGTTGATCAATAGGGAATACATTTTATTGCTGCAGTGTCAAACAAGCTCTCTCCAAATGTATCTCTGAAATTGAAGACCAAAGTTTTCCTTCCCCTTGTGCTCTCAGTCAACATGAAGTATTGGTTACAACCACACTGAGTGTCATCATTACCTCATTTCTAGACTTCCCAAGCGGACACTGCAGACTCCATGTGTACCGTTTGTGCTTGTATTTGGTCAGGAAAATGAGATTCCAGAAGCTTTCTTATAGAGTTCTTGAAAAAAAAAAAAAAAACATTGCTGTAAGCAGAGAGATACGTTTAAAATTTCTACCACTAAGCATATGACATACTGCATTAATAAAAGTATACTAAAAGTCTTGAAATCTTGTATTTGTTTTCCACAAAACGGAACCAGGTTCTAGATGTTTTCGTTAGGATATCACTGCAGAAAGTTGGAAGGCAGGGAGAAAGGTGAGAGAGGGAAGATGATGAATACTTATGCATAGTCATCCTGAAAAGTGTCTGTACTGCTCTGGGAAATTGAGATTCTCTCCTTAGAAGCACCTGCTTTGTGTATATGGGTCTGTATTTCGGAAGAGAGTGTGCTATGGTATTTATCTTCTAGCTCCAGTCTCTCATGAAGGATATCAAATGAGTGAAAGAGGGCCAGCGAGAGAGCATGGTGGACTAAGCATTTGCTTAGGCAAGAGCAGGGACCAGGGTTTGAAGTCCTGCATGACATGCACATTGGCCCCGCCCTGGGGCATGCTGAGCTGGCTACAGTGACCAGGCATGATGGTGCACACCTGTAATCCCAGTGCTGGTGAGATTGAAAACAGCAGGATCAGTACAAGTCCGAGCTGCTTAGTGAGATCCTGTACCCAATACGTTACATGATCAATAAAATAGATGGAAGATAATATAGCCTGTTCCATAAGCGAGGACAGATGCTAATAAATGCTGTTGTAAAGCAAACAACTGGCTATGTGAAGAGAAAGCATAGGAAGTATAGATAACAAAACTAAAGAAGCTTGTGTTTCCTGCTTGTGAGATACACCGGAAAGGTGATAGTTACACAAAATTCTGAGGTCATTCAGGGAAACTCCTGACTCTGGATAAAGGATTCCAGGTGCAGTAACAGAACTACAAATAAGGTGTCAAGATAACTACGCTCTTCCCGACCTAGAGGGGTACAGCGCTAGGGAGAAGGACAGTCACAAACTAATAAATCATGGGCCAGGGATATAGCACAGTGGCGCAAGTGTCTGCTTGCCAAGCTCAAGGTACAGAGTTCAATTCTTAGTACCAAATAAAGTAAAATGAAATAAACCAAAATAAAACAGAAAGATAACAGGAGCCAGAAGAATATGTGGATCTGCACAGGAAAAGGTAACATCTGAGGACAGACGCCAGGTGAGACTGAGAGCCACTGGAGAATGTAAAGCAGAAGAACTATGTCATCTAACTTAATATTCTACAAGATTACCCTGGTTTCTCTGACAGATTACATGAAAAGACAGAAAGCAATGTCAAAGAGAGGGCCTTCAAGATAGCTCAGTAGCCTAAGTGCTTGCTTAGGCAAGTGCAGAGACCAGGGTTAGATACCCCCAGTACTGCATGCTGCACCAATACCGCCCTTGGGTACTCTGAACGTACAACAGAGTCTGGGGCATGGCACACACCTGTAATCCCAGCACTGGGAAGCTGAAACCAGGGTGATCACTTTCAGTCCCAGCTGCATGGTGATACATATATCAAAGATCAGCTGAGCTGCTACGGCAATAACAGGCAGAAGAGGTTCAGAATCGTGAATGGAAGGGTGTGATTTGCTCTTGGATTACTATGCTATTTGAGGTAAAGAAGGTAAAATCAACCTAAGCCATCTACAAGCCAAGGCTCCCACAAATAAATTTACAAAGAGAAAAAGAAATTTGAGCGATTGAGAAGTAGCAGCATCTGCCTTGCCTTCCTTAGTTTGAGATGTGTATTTGGCCTCTCTTTTCTAAGCAAATTCTACATGACTAGAGATTTGGGAAGGAAACCGGAAATGAAAACTATCCATGGGTTGTTTGAATTTTAAGCCATGGATTCCAATGAAATGGTAAATCGCTTATGGTACACAGGGCTTGAATATTGCTTTTCCTTAGAGTTTCACAGAGAAGCAAATATAAAAACGAGGACCAGGAAACAATACACAAAGACTCACTGCACTTTGACTGTCAAGCCTAGGAAAGGTTTCCTGCCTTAGAAAACCACAGAATTTGTGCTGCGCCGTCTCCAAGTTTAAACATGTAAAATTAGATAGTTATAGAACTTCAGAAGAGAAGGAAAACTAGCTTTTGTGAATTGCACTGAAGATTTCTTCACAGAAATCTTGGAATCTGGTATTTAAAAGCAGTATTTTGGTCCACATAGAGAGCATACACATATATCATCAGGGGAAATAATACAAATTTTGAACGTACTGCCTGTGCTTAACAGTGTATTTTTCAGGATAGCATGCTACATAGCAAATGATACTGAAATTACAACATAGTCTCCCTCCAAAACAAAGGGCATACGGCTTTACTGCTCATTTAAACGATTCAGGGTCAAGCCGGTGTGGTGGCTCACGCCTGTAATCCCAGCATTTGGTAGGCTGAGGCAGGAGGATCGGTGAGAGTTCGAGACCAGCCTGGGCTACAAAAGTGAGCTCAGGACCAGCCTCAACTGCACAGCGAGACCCTGTCTCAAAAAGACAATAAATAAATAAATAAATAAATAAATAAATAAATAAATAAATAAACGATTCAGGGTCTCCACACTCTGGGTTCCGCTCTCACAGGATGTAAACCGGTTCGGTTGCAGATGGCATGTGAGCCATAGTTCATTGAACCATTTAGTACTGCGAAGAGTGGTGCAAGGAGATGGTCCTACGGTGGCTATTGCCATTACTGAGCCATGAGATCATTTTTCTCTGACACAGGGTACCTGTGCCCTCTGGGAGCACCTAGGTACGCTGTGTTCAGTCCGTACCTCATGTCATTTTCCGTTGTTCCCAGTCATTGGCCTCATGCATACAGGTCAGAGTCCTTAACGAAACGGACCCCAGGAAATGTCATCACTGCCTCCGTGAGACAGGATAAAATGAGAACAGAGCAAACTCTCAGTGACCAGAGAACCTTCCGATGAAAGTGAGCCCTGTGAAAGAGAAATTGTTCTTTTTTGAAACTGTCTTCTATTGAAACTGCTGAGCTCTCTAACAGCTGCGTGAATTAGTAATTACTTTCTTGACCCCTGTAACCATGAGAGTATAAGGGAATGTGCAGTATACTTGGTTGTCCTTGTAATTCATAGTCAGGAATCTAGCCCTGCAGTCAATAGTCTCACCTGCTAGCTATGGGAAGAACTGCCAGACTGTTCTGTCTCCCCTTTGTACCTCCTCTCTACTTCCTGCTGGTACATCATAAAAAAGCCCTAGGCTACCCGAGGTGGGGACTTGATATTTTGGAACGGTTCTACTCAGTGCCCATGGACTCAAATATATCTACCTCCAAATCCGGGGTGTCATCATATAGGGGTTTGTGCATGCCATTGCAAGGGGACCTGGCCACCCAGACCTCATGATTTTGGGTGTGCACTTTCCCAAAAATTAGAAATTCACCTCGGTTGTTTAGACATGCATAGGTCTATGGTGCATTATGATAGCATTCTACGGTGACCAAAATGACTGCTAGAACTATGGGAGAATATATATTCATTATCCTAAGCCATCTGCTTT